>VWYP01033842.1:70893-162056 GCA_013400435.1 Pycnonotus jocosus
TTTTTTTTTTTTTTTCTTCAAATGGTTGTTTTCCCCATGCTCCAGCAGTTCTGAGAAGGGACTGATCAATGAAGCTGCAAAGAGGGGGTTTATTATTTATTATTTATCACTGTGCCTGTAAGGACAGCTCCTGCTGGTATTAGAGATGGCTGAAAACAGAATAGTCAATCCCATTTCCTTACTTAAATAAAAAAGTAAGGAAATAAAAAGCAGTATAGAGCAGACACAAAATACTGTTTTGTTGTGTAAGAAGGACAGTTTGCCACATACACAAGTAATGATATATTTTGGGTGCAAATATAGGTGAGTCCAAGATGACCCAAGAGGCCCTTCTAAGTCTTGTCATGCCAGAAACTGTCTTGATCTGGTTTTCTTTCTGGATCATGCTGGCCTGGTGATCCTTTCCTCAGAGCAGGTCTGTTGCAGTCTTTTTGCTATGGTGATAATGAATGTCACCTCTCCCCTCATCTAAAATGCTCAGAAGTATTTTTTCGAGAAAGATGTTTGGATTTTGGGTGGGTTTGTTTTGTTCTGTTCTGATTTTTGCCACGTAGGGCTGGCACCAAGTTATGTGCCAGCTTGCAGTCAGTCTCCTGCAGTGTTGTTCTGTGATTCAAGGCAATGACTTCTGAAAAGCTCTTTCCCACTTTCTAGCACTGTGTGTACTCAGCCAGCACCTGTTATTCAAAGGAAAATTCTGAAATGTCAGCAGCTTGTTATCCTTACATCTCAGACTGACTATCCACCCCATGTGTGTGTACTTCCTGCTTGAGTGGATTGTGTGTCTGAGCTGAGAGGATAACATCTTGAAGCTGCTTTTTTTTTTTTTTTCCTCATTTCCTCAGGAATAGCTAGAGTTGGTGCTATAGAACTTCATAAACTGGTTTCAAATAGGAAAGGATCAAAAGTTTGCATGCTTGCTCTTAACTTTCCTACTGCTGTAGAATATTGCCCTATGTTTTTAAACTGTGGCTTTCAGGACTACAGAGTGCCAAATGAAGCCTTTGTTCAGGTCATGGTTCAAATATATGACAGTGGAGGAGTGGATCCTCTATAACTGGAAGATTGCATAGGTGTCTAGGTTATGGCAATAACAGCCATATGCAAAATTAACACTTGACAAACACTTGTCTGCATACCGATATATGCCAAGCCTTTGTACAAACCAACAAGCACTGAGAAAAACTCCTTTGTTTCCTCCATCCTTCTAAATTTATCCCTTTTAAAAATAGCCACAGGGACAGTGTTTTATTTATTCCTCAGGTTAGAGCCATGAGTGTCAGATGTCTCTGCTCCATTCTTTCTGTGTATAGACAAGGGTAGAGATAATGGCTGATTCTTGTAGGGGGTCCAAGCATTTTGCGTTGGGTTTCCTAAGGTGAAGATTGGAAATCTTCAAGAAAACTAGAACCTTTTGTTTAATGAGAATTGTTATTTAATCAGAATCCTCTTTTTAAAAAGTTAGGGTTTTTTTAAATAGTCTTTCTACCACCCCCACTTTCTCACATCTTTCATGTGTCTCTTTTAAAGTCTCTCTTACATTAAAATGTTTTAGAATATTATATTTTTTTTTAATATTCCTGCCCCTGGAAGCTCAGCTGTGGGTAGTTGCATTGGCTGCCTTAGTATTGAATGTCCTTTGCTCCATGTCAGGAGAGTGTGATGAGAGCCTGACCCAGCAGTGTCCAGCCACCATGTGCCATCAGTATTTGTGCTCTTGGACTGAGCTACAGAGTCAGCACAGCAGTGAATTTTGGGCTTTTTTACATCCTCTGAGGCCAAGTACAGCTTGCACCTTTAGGTGATTGGATTTTTTGGGAAATTTCTTTACAGACCCAAGTAGCTGACAGCGTCGGCTAAATGACCATGCCAATACCTTTTACATTAAATGATTTCCATGTGAATTTCCTGACAACTTTTCTCATTTTCGAAGGATTTGCCTGTGACAAACACACATAAGAGGTGGCCACCTGAAGTGTTTACACTGATGTTGATTTCATTGTTGATTGAATCCACCAGTTGATCACCGAGTTGGTGGGTTTTGGAGCACTGGCTGGATGAGAGCTCGAGTGTGCTGGACTGGCAGTGCAGAGTGGGTGCTCATTTCCTGTGGTGCCTCAACTCTGCCAGAGCCTTCCTGCGTGCTGGTGATTTAGATAGCAGATGGTAGAGAACTGGTTGCATAGCCTTTCCAAATCCTTCCTGAGTCTCAGCCCTGCACTGGACAGTGCTCCCTCTCCCACTGCTATTTCCCTAATTTAAACAAACTACTTGTGTGGGTGATTCTGTGGTCCCTGTGACTTTACTCAAGCCATTTCTCCAGCCCTCATAAAATTGCTTTGATTAAGAAAGGGTCGAGGTTCTTGCCCACAAATCACATTTGCTTTCCGAATGTTTTCTGGGGCTCTAGCAGTAGTTTCTCTTGCAAACAGATCCGTTTTGTCTTGTGCTCAAGTGACCCATTCAACCAGCTGGCCTTGATTTGCATTTTGATGTTTACTTCCGCACAAAACAACAGCAGCAGTGGTGTAGAACCACGGTGTCTGCCCAGTGTTGGGACTGCTCAGGTTCACTAAAGGTCTTGGAGTTCTGGGAAGTGCTTACCCGTCCACAGATAAAGAGGATGTCACCAGCGGTGTCAGTAGCACGATGCTGCTGGCAGGGGTACCCCAGTGTCCCAGTGCAGAGCTGGGAGGTGAGGCAGGAGAAGCTGCTGACCTGGCTCAGGCTGCAGTGGGAAATGAGCAGCCCTGGAGAGTGTATCCCGGGTTCTGGAGCAGCTTTACTGTTCTGCCAGAGCCACCGCAGACGTGCCCGGGAACAGCACTGGGACAGCTGTGTCAGTGGTGTGAGGGATGGACAGCATGGACCATGCTCTGGGATTTCCCTGCACACCTACCAGGGGCTGAAGGGGAGGCTGGAGCAGCCAGGGCTGTCCTCTGCCGGGAGCACAAGGAAGTGTGCAGCATTGTGGGGAGGAGAAGCCAAACCTGTTTTGCAGTAGATAAGTGTGCTTTTTCTCAGCCACCTTTGTGAGCTGACAGGAGTGGCATCTTCCAGGTGGCAAACTTGTCACTCCCCCTTCTGTGTCTCCTTGCTTCCCTCTCCCAGCTCCTGAATGTCCCCGCACTGATTCTCCCCTCCCTCTTCTCTTTCACTGCAATAAATCAGCTATTCACTTCAAGGGCACTTTGGGCCATCCTTGGAGGACCTTAAATCTCTCCATATCCCCATTCCACACCCAGCCGGGTGCATCTGGAAGTCTAAAACCAGCTAATTGGAAATGTGAAGGCAGAGGGACATGTTAGGGTAGGCAACTTCAGCCACTGGCACTCAATTTAACATGGCCTGGATGCTGTTGGCTCTGCTCTGCCAGGTGTTCAGTTTACAGTTTAAACTCTCTGTACCCAGTGTTTACACAATGAGAATTAAGAGCTTAATTTGCAGTAAAAGATTTGCATTGTACAGTCTGGGCTCTCTGCTTCTGTTATGCTCCCTGCCTGGGGTCATCTTCACCCCAGGAAATGCCAGCAGGCAGCTGAGAACTTCTTGATCCGTGGACATTGTTGGTGTTCAACAGGCTGTCAAGGAAACAGAGATCAACTGATGGAGCACTAGAGAAAATTGCCATGGTGGTGTCATACACCATGCAAAGATTCTGGTTTACAGATAAAGATAGTAGGGATTTTCCCCCCCCATTTTTCAGTGGCTGTATCATATGTTTAGCTTCAGCTTTTCCTCTATTGCAGGTAATTTTTAGATTTACTGGTAGAATTTCTAGAAATTATAGGAGTCACCTTTGTCTTCTAATTGGAAAGGAATATTTTCAACAAAGATGTCACAGATTTCAAGTTCTCCAACTTAATGAAAAATCATGAGGGCTAGCTGAAGCAGTGAGAAGTGGACAAAGAAATTCACTGAAAATTAAGATTCGGAAAGTTGAATTTCAGACAAAGATGATATTTTCTGTAGGTTTCCTATTCTGGGGCATAGTAAATTGAGATATGCATAAAAGATGCAGGAAATAATTGTTCTTCACTTGACCATGTTCAGCCTTAACTGGCATTGTGTGTTGAAGCTGTAAATATCTGGGGGTATCCTAAGAGGAGTGAACAGCACCTCTAGAACTTTTAGAAACCATAACCTACAAGATAGGGAAGGAAGGACTTTTTGGGTGGGCCAGGTGACATTTCATACAAAGGAAATGAATACAAACAATTGGTAGTAGTTGTCCACATCCACCAGTGAGAGGACAGGAGGTAGCCAGTCTGTAGTGGAGGAGCACTAAACTGATGGACAGGGAAAAAAAAATCTCAGTCTCAGCATGCTTGGTTCTGGGTGGATGATTATTTGTCCTTTCAGCCCTACATTGTTCCTCACCCAAGCCGTCTGCAGGAAGATGTGTCATCTACCCATGAGCTCTGAGTGTTAGAGAAATACACCATTTCTGTGGGACTTCATTTATTCTGTCACAATTATTTGTGAAACACAAATACCAAAACTGCTAATTGAATATGGACCCTCAAATGACTGTTGTGAAATTTGGCGAAGAGTCAACTACTTATTTTACCTGAGACACTGTCTCAAGATGTGTTCCAAAAAGTCACCTATATAGGTGTTTCCTAAAATCTTAGTTTGTTGCATTTGAGACATTTTTGAGGCTTATTTAATCTAGTTGCTCAGTGAGACAAACCTGAGGAAACTATGATGTCTATGTATTTATAATGTTGTCCTTCCTTCCCCTTTAGAATTTATTGGCCAGTTCAAGCCAGAGATGCTGAAATACTGGTTCTGTTCCTTGTAAAAGAACCTCATGGAGGACAGGGACACTGTTGGTGCCTCTGTTGAAAGTGGCATCTGAGTGCTTACTAAGATGCTCTAAGCAGAATAATCCTTTGTTTAGACGACAGGTCATGGTTATCTTACCCTTCTTTTTTAATCCCTGATGTCACTGTTATTCAGTGAATGAGAGGTATTAGATATCTAGACCTTTTTAGGTGATTTTGCAAAACATGGAAGAAGGGCACTGGGGTTTGCTCTCCTGGATTTAGAACAAACAAAAGACTAGCCTTGAAATCCTGCAGACATTTGAGTGATGCCATGCATATCTGGTCTGTAAAATTCATAGTAACTGATACATAACTGTTTGGAACCTTGGTGCAGCATTCTAAGAAAGTCTGTCACTTGCTACAAATGATGCAGCTCTGTTTGACTCTGCATGATAGATCTCACCACACTCCTGTCCCATTTATGGCATTTCCTGTAGGGCTGAAATGAGATCACACATATTTGTAGCCCAGCACTGCTGTCTCTTTGGCGTTGCTGGAGTAGTTCATAGGGAGTTACATTAAATAGGAGAATAAGGGCAGATGTTTGATATGCAGTGAGATGTCTTTTTGATGTTTGTTATGCTGAGTCAGGCTGAAAGTGATCAAAGGAAAGCATCAGAAATTAGAGGTAATAGAGAACTAGACAAAAGCAAAATTTGGAAAATAAGTCTGAAGTGTAAATAATAAAGCTTTCCTTCTGGCCTTGCAGGACAGCAGACAGCTTCATACTAGTGACACAGTCATATCTGTTCTGAGATAATATTCTTCTTCAGCATGTTCACACAGAAGTACTCATCAGCAGTTTCCCCACAAACTTGGAATTTAGCTCTGAAAATGATGGGTTTTAAGCAATATTTCATTGTTACAGATTTCTCTTCATTTTCACAGATTTCCAAGACAGAATTCTCTTTGAGCTCCCCTTTGTTCTCTGTGTCTTTATTTTTTAATGAAAATTCATTCTAATGTGTGACTGACTTTTCTCAGATGAGTCCTTTGAACTGTCTCCAGCTCTGTTATCGAAAGCTGCACAAATCTTCTCATAGTCACAAAATTTAACAAACAAGAGGAAAACATTAAAATCATGAGCAGGTAAGCCCATGGAGAGGAGAGCTGGTCCAACTGGAAACAGTCAAATTTGAAGAGAGTTTCTAGCGTCTCAAAGCCACAAAGCGTTGGGCACTTTGAGTCTGTGACACTCATGTGATAGGTCTTGTATTCAAAACTTAGAAGGAAACGCTGTGAGTTCACCTCTGATAAAACCACAGCTGATCACACACTTTAAGTTTTAAATAAAATTTTATGATTTAGTGTTAGATGTTAGTTTTGTTTCAATATATTGCCCTACACTTACAGAAAAAATAAGGAGAGACATTGGGACTTTGTTGCTTGCCTAGACTCTGTGGTATAGGGAATTTGTTTTGAAACCACAGTGTGGCTTTCAGCTCATGGGGTTTGCTTTGCTTTGAGGTTTTCTTTGTTTTTGAGTCAAAGAAAATCTTAGTAAGAAAACTGTCTCCCCAGAGATCACTGCATCAACACTTTTAATCTCTAGGATTATACTGCTTTGTAGCATGTCAGACTGCTTCAAGGTCGACAAATTTACTTTGTCTGAGGCATTATCCTATGAAGACCTACAAAAAATAGGTGAAAACTGAAGGGAAAGTGTCATCCAGCTGAACATTTCCAATCCCTACTTTTCCACAAAGCCTGGTAATATCAGGCTTCCAGTTAAAGCTCTGTAGGGTCGTACAGAGACAAGTGAGCAAATAGCACAACAGAGCCCTGAATATACAAGTTAAAGTAAATGCACAAGTACACAATCACTGCCATGGGCAAAATATCAGTCTTGGCACTTCTCACCACATGTAGGTAGTAAGAAATGCAAATTCAGAAATCTTCTTTTACTAGCCAAGTACAATAATTGTAGCCAGAAAAGGTCTGCAGAGAAGAAAATGAGAGAAATGTTTTCTCTCAAAGGAAATAAGATGTGACTCAGAAAACAATATTTTGGTCGTATCTGGCATTAACATAAGCTGATAAACAAAAATTAATTCAGCAGTAGTCTCAGAAAAAATTCTCTCTGTATGAACAGTAAACAAAGCAGCAAACACATAACTTGGCAGTGGTTGGAATGTGTGAAGACGTGCTCAGCACTGTGCAAGAGAGGATAGCAAACTTGCCAAGCCAAATTTAAGCTAAACAGTGGCCTAACTATCAGTCTGCCAGGGAAAACCAAACTGCAATGCCAAGGAAAGTATGAAGGTTAAAATATCAGGGAATATAGTGATTACTGAGAAATATGTTTTGATTGATGGATGTATATATTTACAGTCAAACTTGCTAAATAAGTGGCAAGTGATGCCCTCAGTAGATCTACAGACAAAGCAATTGCTAGTGGAAGAGCATGCATGTGATTTTGGCTTTTCTCTAGCAAAACTGCAGAAAAATTTAATGTTTTGGAAACAGAACAAACATCTTCTGGATAAGTTACTCCAAGAATTAGACTGTTTCTGTGACTCAGTCCAGCAGAGCTTGATGGAATTCTGTTTGAAGAAAAAGTCCCTACAGTGAGCTGTATTTCTGAAGTAATAGAAGGAACTGGCAAATAGAATTCTTGTACTGAAGTATGTGAAGCCAGGGACCAACTGACCAGTGCCTCCATCCCTGGCAAGGTAATGGAGCGCCTCACTCTGGAGACATCCCTTCACGTGGGTGAGAAGAAAATCAGGAGTAGTCAGCGTGGATTCACTAAAGGTAAATCCTGCTGCACCAACCTGATTGTGTTCTACCATGAAGCAGTCACCTGGGTGGATGAGGGGGGAGCAGTGGATATTGTCCACCTTGACTTCAACAAGGCTTTTGACACTGTCTCTCACAGCAGCCTCATAGGCAAACTCAGGGAGTGTGGACTGGGTGAGGGCACAGTGAGGTGGATTGAACTGGATGATCAGCACACCCCAGAGGGTTGTAATCAGTGGCACAGGGTCTAATTGGAGATCACTGGTGGTGTCCCCCAATGCTGGGCCTAGTATTGTTTAACTTCTCCATCAATGACTTGGGTGAAGGGGCAGAGGCCTCCTCTGCAAATTCACTGATCACACAAAGCTGGGAGGGGTGGCCAATACCCCAGAGGGCTGTGCAGACCTCAACAGGCTGGAGTGATGGGCAGAAAGTTGCCACAAAACCCCCGTGTTTGGAGCTCTTGTCATACTATAATATGCTGCCTGCCCAAGAGGAGTTTGAGAACCAAAAAATCTGTATCCTCAATCCAACAGAAGTAGGAGTAAATATTGATGGAGTTGCCCCTGAGGTAATTCCCAGGCAGAAGCCAGAGAGAAACTGTGAGTAGGCAAAGAAGTGGCACAAGCTTCACACTCATTCTTCTGCCTGGAAAAAAGAGAAGCTTCATCTTCTCATACGTCCCAAATGGTTTGAGTATCCAGTATAGCTTTGTTTATGAAGATCCTGAAACCTTCAATAAGTCTTATGTCAGAAAGTTCAGATGCTGATTGCAACACATATCAGAGCTGTTCAGAATGACAAGAATGCCTTCAGGCAGAGATGAATGCTGCTTACTGTGCAAATATGACAGTGATAGAGATCAGGGACTTGATGTCCAGTGGGATATACATGGACAGGAACAAGATGCAAAAAGAGACAAAATACACAAGTTCCAAACCTTCAATGGAGCAAAGTGGGAAGGGTGTGTGTCTAGACTGTGAGAAAATGCACTGAAGTAGAACATAGCCATTTTAACTAGAGCTCCCTGGAGCTGACCTACACTTTGCTGCCCAGCCTAGAAAGCCACACACCCTACATTAATTTACCCAATTTATCATGGCAGATCTTTTTTCTGCTAACTATTCAAACATTCTTATTGCGGGCAGTTTCTTGGTGTGCTGGGAACTGGGTGAACCCCTGAACTCCCAAGTGATGATGGCATCCATGAAGTGATAAGACATTTCATCAGGAACAGCCTGTTATCTCATTCCACCGCCTCACAACCAACAGCATTCTAATCATACATTAGCAGTTAAAATTATAAATACACTGTGTCCTTCAGTGCACTCTTAAATTTTCTGTAAGTATGGTATGAGAGACAGGCAAGAGAGCAAGCTGGAGGTTGAAAATTTCCTATACCTGTAAGCAAAAGGCTATGTGAAGTCACAATCAAAATGCCTCACCTGAATTGCTGAATAGAAAAGGGGCATCTTGGCTGAGAATTGAGATCTTTGTGGGGCTGGGGGCTTCCTATGTTGGCAGTTTCTTGCTATGTCTCAAGGCACAAGGCACTAGGTTCTTCAGCATTCAGAGCACAGCAGCATCCAGCCCTCACCAAACCCGTCCTTGGGCACAGAGGTACGGGCTTTGATCCGATAAACCCTTGCCATGTAAGGGAGGAGAGGACAAAGGACTAGCACTGGGGCTGCAAACGTGGTCATTTACCTGCTACAAGCACAAAGCCTGAAGAGGAGATGTAGCACTGGCAGCACGGCCTCATCTAAGGGCTGGCCAGACAGGAAAAAACCACAAACCTACTAGGTGACCACAGTGACCAGCCCAGTGCATTGTGTACCAGCAGAAGAAATTGCAGAGCTGTCTTCCCTCTTCTTCCTGAAGAGTGGAGCTCTTTTCACTGTCCTGATGTTTTTTCCTTGTCTTTTTTTTTCCCCAAAAACCTTTTAATATACCAAATATGGAACTCAGAAAACAGCAATTTCCAAAGCAACGGAGGTGGTGAGTCATGTAAAAAAACAAGGTAGGAATAGCGAATATGAATGTTGGTGCAGATGTGTGTATATCTATAGAAAGAGAGAGGTTTCGAAGGGCCTGTGGAAAGACATCCACTGTGTGAAGTACAGTATTTGAACTTAGACTTGATAATTCAGACTGTGAGTGTGGAAAGAGTGAGGAGGAGTTTCTAGGGTACTTTAATCAATATAAGCTTAATTGTGTGTCTCTATGTAGGTTAACACAATCCTGATCTGATGAACTGCAGAGGGATTCCAGGAATGCTTAAAAGCTTGCTGTCATGGTTTCACTTGCCATATGCAGCATTGGTTGATGTCAAGAAAAGACAGTAGCTAAATCTTTGCTATCCTGTGTTTCTTCTAATAAGTTTGTAGCAGTAACCTTGAGCTCATGGCCAGCCTTCAGAAGGGCAACAGGAAAGCTGATAGCGAATCATCATAGTAGAATCTGCAGGGGATGATTTCACATTACCTGTAGGAGTAGCAACACCACCTAAAATTTAGGCCATTATTGACTTGTTCTTTATATACTCAGATATCAAACATAGGAGACATTAGTCTGTGTACTTGATGCATCCTAATTTAGCAATCTGAATAATGGAGGAGAGGTAGTGTAACATACATCCTCTTTTCTTCTGGAAGTCTCTAACTGCCCTGCCTGTTAGAAGTGGAAGATTCAAAACTCCCAAGTGCTCCCTGATTTAAACAGCACCAACTGCTGCTGTGAATGGAAGCCTTCAGTAAAAAAGCACTTTTTCTGTGTCTCTTGCTAGCTGAGGCTGGAGGCAGTTACCAACGTGAGTCTCCAAGCTATTTATGACATTATAGGTGAAAGGGGTAGGTTGGAACAAAAGACAGGAGAGAGATGTGAGATGGCATGTGTAGAAGCAGGAAAACTTTTAGCAATTGAAAAAAGGAAAATTAAACCTGAACAGTGGGCAAATGAGAAAATAAAGCAGACAGTGCACAGCAGACTACATAGATAGGCAGCACTGGAATATATGGGCAGAGCTGAGTGAGGATAGTGGTCTAGAGTTACCTGGATTGAAATGTACTTGCAAAGGTGGAATAAGAATTTTATGTGCTGATTGGTATTACGCCTTCCCCGCCCAGGCCATCCCTTCCTCTGTCTCCCAGGAGGATCTATGAACACACCTCTGTTTACATTTACTTTACAACCAGAAAAGAAAAAAAAGTACCATTTTGCTCTGTTGAGAACTGCCCATGAATTTAAACAACAGATTTCAAAACACTGACACATCAAACCAAGTATTTTAGTGGGGCTCTGAGTCTGTGTTAGTATCATGAATCCTGGTGTCATTGGTATGAATTTGTGCCATGGGTCTTTCTGTTTTGTCTCAAACAGGGGGTCCTGCTAAATGAGCACATTTATGTTAGTCATCCTTTTTCAGGGAACCCAGAGGCATTCCAGGAACTTGTTTCAGGTACCAGACTGTATGTTCATCTGTGTGTGTGTGTTTCCTGGTCTCCTGTTGGATGAAGCAGCCAAACCTCTTGGTGGATCTCACAGGCTAAAGCAGCTGGAGGGGTGTCAGTATTGAAAAAAGACGCCTTTATTCAACCTGTACCCATGTATTTAATCTTTTAAGTGGAAAATGTCACCAGGGCTCTAAACTGAAAGCCAGCTGTCTCAGGGTGCTCAGCTGGCCGTGAATTCCTGGCTTTTTCTACAGGCAATGCTGAACAGTGGTTCTAAGGAGATGTCACCCCTTGTCCTTGGATTATATTGACAGCAATGTCCCCAGGTGCTGATGGCAGCAGGTTCCGCATTGCCAGGGCATTCTGTGTTTCTGATTTCTGACCATCTATGGCCAAGGGACACTGACTGCAGTCTTGAAAACCTTTTTGGAGCCGTGGCCCCCTTGCCCTGACAGTTGCAGTGGGTTATGTGAGTTCCACCAAAGCCCAACAGTTCCTGGAGGACACAAGAACCTCTCTGTTTCTGAGTGAGCCTCTCTCTCCGGCTGGCTGCTTGCTCTACAGCAAAAGGGCAGAACAACCAAGGAAATGGATGCTTCTGAAGGTCTCAGCATAGGAGTGTCACTTGTCACTAACACTTGGGAGGGAAAGAAAGGAAGGGAAAGAAGAAGGCTGGGAAACTCTTGATATTCCCAGTGACAACAGAAGAAGGCAGCTAAGGCCTGTCACCACCTGAAGTGACCGCACAGGAGTGGGACACCTGCACCCCATCTCTCTTCTGTGGATTGCATCTCCTCTCTCCATGGCTTGTGGAAGGAGAACGTGAAGGGATGCAACTCTGGGTTTCCTGTGAAATGAGCGGACCTGGTGTGGTTACAGACCCCACGAGGGCTGGATGGAGGCAGCCGTGAGGGTGGCAGGGCAGCCTGCTGGGGTGGTGTAGCTCTTCTCTAGCTCACAGCCCACAGTGTTTACCCCACATTCAGCAATGCTGATAAGGAGGAAGCTGCTGCTCCCTCAGCATATTACTTTCCTGCTTCAACTCCCTATCATTTCCTGACTCCAGTCAGCTCTGCCTGCCTTCCCTCCAGCAGGTTATACATGCAGACCATGAGGTCCACTCCTTCATGGGAGGAGTGCAAGAAAGTGTGCAGGAGGGGAATGACATATGTAGAAATGACTTCAGAGGGGAAGGTCCCCCACAGTCATCTCAGGAGACAGCACCTTCCGAGACTGCTGGGAGAAAACTGTGACAGTGGAATCTCAAGAGAGGTGGCCTTTCACCTTTATCACCTAAGGTGGCGGGGGGGTGTGACTACAGACAAAAGCAGACACTGGGTTTGAGAGGGTGCTGCAGGCTGGAGCCATCCTGCTTCACTATTCAGAAATGCCACCATCAAGATGAGACCAGCACAAAGCAGCAGTGAAGCTCAAGGAAATGCATACCAGACATCCTCAAACCAGGAGGCACTTTTAGAACTCCTTTTGGGGCTGACTTGGAAACTGGAAACAACAACAACAACAATAAAAACAACAATAACAACAACAATAACAATAATAATAATGTCTTTCTCATTAAAGACTGACTGGGCTTTATCAGCACTAAAATATGTGCAGACCTTCCATGCAAGACAATATTAAGCAAGACTGTTTACTTATCATATTACTGTGTTAACTCTATAAGGAGTTATGTCACCAGAAATCATGTGGCAGTCTTAGATTTACTTTTCTTCCTGCAGATAGGTAATGTTGAGTTTGCTTCTCTTTAGAACTGATTTTCTCTTCTAATTCTGACTACCCAAACAGTCATTTTGTATCCTTCAGTCTCTAGTCTCCTGGTCTTTGGAGAGGCAGATCCTTTAGTGAATCTCTAATGCTCGTGGTATTGCAAGAAAATTTCCTCTGCCTCCCATAGGAAAACCCCTTGGCCTGAACAGCAAAAGCACCCTTGATTCTGCTGGTGCTGAGCAGAGATCTCTTCTTGAGGTTGGTGGCAGTGGTGGCTGGGTATTTCATTTGAGGAAGCACAGCCCCTAGGAGATGAAGGACAGCCCACCTTCTACAATTTCTTGAACATCTTGAACTTCATTGGGTAAGCCTTGTTAAAAACTGTGGATTCCTTACAAATTTCTCCTCCCCTTCAGCTGAAGATTTTCCCCAAACACTGTTTTTTAACATCAAGCCCAAGAGTATGAAGTACTACCGCCCCTGAGGGTCAGCTGGTTTGGTGCTACACGCCAAGGGAAGTGTTCTCAGCAGAGCCACTTTATCTGAAGAAACAGCCCCCCAACAGTATGGATCCACTGCCCCACACAAGTGACCTGAGGCTCAGAGTAAGTTTATTTTGCCTGCAGTTTGGGCAGACAGTAGTGTGAGTCTGAGTTTGATGAGATGACATCCAACACTCTGAGGTGCTGCCTCTTGCTACTAGTGAGAGTGGAGCTCCAACAGATAATGTACAAAATTCACGTGAATGGGTGGGATTGGAGAATTAATTTTATTTCCCTAAACAGTACTAGAAATGCCCTCATGATCCCAGTGCATTTGTTGTAACACAGTAAGAACATGATTAGCATTTAATACTATTTAATAAATAGGCTGATTAACTTAGGCAACAGTAATCAGTACTTGCACAGATTAACAAACTTGACCAGTCAGTGGTGTGGAACGACCATGAGGATATGATACATTAACTCTACTTTGCATTTTAAGGTTGAATTTGGGCATCCCTTCCTAATACCTTGAAGAAGTTTTCTTCTAGAACTGAAGATACATTTGGCTATGACAGGAGTCTCTACTTCTTTGGTTTGTATTTGTTGCTGAATTGGGGGCAAAAAACTAATCTGTAATCTGGGCTGCTGTGAGAATGGGAAGAGTAGAATTAATTTGTGATCTGAAACTTATATAATGTCTTTTTTGATCAGGTTTATAAATCAGCAAGGCTTTGGAAGAACAAGATTAGGTGTCTGTTTTCAAATCCAAATTATTCTGATAATCCAAATCAGAGTAGATCATTTTGCTGACTGTTCCTCTGGACTTGGGGACCCCAGGAATCATGTAAAGCATCTGCAGAGGTTCCTCACAACCCTTTCTTGGTCCCCAATTAAGAATTGGGCCAGCCAGGTGCCTGTCAGGGGTGGGGTTTACTCTAACAGGGTGTAGTTCAGCCAGACTGCACACGGTGTTTTAAAGCCTGCCTTCTTTGTTGCACTTCTCATGGGCTCTGTGTCCATAGAACCTTTGATCACAGCACATCTGTCCTCCAGCATCCTCTTTCTGCAAGCTTACATGCTGAAGGTCAAACATTTGCCAGCAACAGCTCACACACACAGCAACCCTGAGTACAAACCCAGGCTGAGTGGAGAATGGATCAGGAGGAGCCCTGAGAAGGACCTGGAGCCATTGGTGGACAAGAAGCTCAACATGACCCAGCAATGAGCACTCACAGCCCCCAATGCCAACTGCATCCTGAGCTGCATCCAAAGCAGTGTGCCCAGCAGGCTGAGGCAGGTGATTCTCCCCCTCTGCTCCGCCCTGGTGAGACCCCACATGAGCTATTGCATCCAGCATAAGAATGATGTGAACCAGCTGGAGCAAGGCCAGGGGAGGGCTGTGAAGATGATCTGAGGGAGGGAGCACTCCTCCTATGACGACAGAATGCTGGGTCTGCTCATCATGAGGAAAGAAAGGCTCCAGGAAGATCTCATAGCAGCCTTCCAGTACCTAAAGAGGGCTACAAGAGAACTGGAAAGGTACTTTTTATAAGGGCTTGAAGTGACAGGATAAAGGGAAATGGCTTTTAAATGAAAAAGAGTAGGTGTGGATTAGATATGAGGAAGAAATCCTTTATTGTGAGGGTGCTGAGGCACTGGGACAGGTGTGCTGTTTTGCATCCCAGAGATGTTGTGGATGCCCCATTCACAGAAGCATTAAAGGTGAGACTGGATGGCACTTGAAGCAACCTGTTTGAGTGGAAAGTGTCCCTGCCCATTGCAGGGGTTTCAAATTATTTTTAAGGTCCCTCCCAACCCAAACCATTCTATGATTCTGTGATTCTGTATGATTTGGCATTATGACTTGAATAAATGAATAATTCCTGAAGGGGGTTTCCAAGGGCAGAAGGTTTGCAGCTACTCTGGAGCCCCTCTAAGGTAGTGCAGGGCAGGGAGCAGCTGGGTGTGCTCAAGTTGTCCTCCCCCCTCTCCTACTGCCAGCACATGGCCCATCACTGGGCTGGTGGTGGGCAGGAAATTTCAGGCTGGTAATTGTAATGGGATTTACTCAGTCCTGCTGTCTCATTTGCCCTGTATCACAGGCACCCAGGATGTACTGTATCTTGAAATCTTGCTTGGCAAAGAGTGATGGCAGCTGCACTGGGGCAGGACTCAGCAGACGAGAGCCCCATAAACGATTTGCTGATGACCTTTGATTCCACTACCAATGTGTAGCAAGCAAATATTTAAACTCATGCTATTCAGAAGGGAAGCACAGCTTTACCATGTAGAACTCAGGCAAGGGGTGCTGCTATGACAGTCCTGGGCTGTGCCTGGGAAGGGGCAAGCCCTCTTCTCCTCCTCTTCCACTCCAGCAGAGCAGCCCACCCTGCCCTTCATGTCCACACCAGGGAAGGGGCAGATGCTCAGACCTCAACATGTTGGGTGATGGCTGTACCAAGGAAAGCAGGAGTTTTAAAGCTATTTCAAGCCCAAAGACAAAATAACTGTGGCCATTCCTCCTGCCCCTATTGCCTGTGACCCCATACAAGCAGAGGCTGTTTGACAGGGAGGACACCTCTGGATCTGGCTGCCTGCTGTGACCAGAGCCCAGTGGGCTGGACCCACCTGCTGGTCTTCCACCGTGGCTGGTACCCACACACAGATGAGTTTTCAAGAAATCTATTGGTGTTAGTCAGGTGCAGCAACAGGCCAAGAGGGTATTTATCCCTCAGTGTGGTGCCGAATTAGCTCTTTTGGTCAGTTTATAATTAGTTACTTGCACTTAACAGTATTCTTTCTGTTGGATTTTTATAGCTCTGTCTTTTCTTTTTTAAATATGAAAATAATCAGTCTTAAAATAAAATAATTTTAAAAAATACCCTGGGAAGTGATCTATAAAAGGAGAAAATCCTTGCCAAGGGAATGCCACAGCAGCGAGCCCAAGCCACAGAAAGCCCGGTTTGAAGGCTGCACTTTGCCGCAGCTCTTCAGAGGTTAACCAGGGTCTGTAAGCAAACAGCTTAAAGAAGGAGCCCGGCTTAGTGCCTGGGTCTGGGGCTGTCCCAGAGCCTACCAGCCTAATGCCCTTCCAGCAGCCCCTCCCTCCCAAAGGCGATGCTGGGCAAACAGAGGCAGCCCTCGCCCTCTCCTCCCGCAGCGAGAGCAGCTGTGGTGGTGCATTTCCAAGGAGCCTCTGCGGGACAGCGCGGGCCGCGCCGGGCTCGGGGGCATCGCAGGAGAGGGTGTTTCACCTCACACGGGCGCACAGCCATGTATATATAAAGCCTGGGGCAGCGGCCCGGGAGGATTGTTTAGCACAACCACACCTCGGCTGAGCTGGCAGCACGGCGAGGCGCTCACTGCCGGAGCAGCTGAACCCCGACGTACCCGAGTGTGGGAGCGATCTGCCCATGGGCCCCCGCCTGCTGCTGGTACTGCTGCTGCTTCAGGCAGGTGAGTACCAGCTCTCGGTCCCTCTGCCCTGCCGTGCTCCCCCTGTCCAGGGACGGCCTCTCCCCCTGCCACCAGCTTTGCGTGCTTCGTGCCAGCACCTCCGGGTGATTTGGCCAAGTGAGGGAAGAAAGTGTCAGTAGAAAAGCCTCAACTTTCCAATGAGGGACTGTGTAAGTGAGCTGCCTGCTTGCCTCACTCCCCAGCCCCAGCTATGGTTGGCATAAACTGCATAAACACAGGTCTTTTTCGTTTTTAATAGTTTTCTGCTACAGGGTTGTTAGTGTCCGTGTTTCATAGAAATACCTTCTTTTTATACTAGTGGCCATGGAGTGAGCAGTTTTCAACACATTTTGAAGTTAAAATAATTTCTAAAAATTCTGTTTATAAAAGCCATAAATCACTGCTAACATAACGCCCCTACACACAGAGGCAACAAAACGCTAAACTGGCATGACTGAGGTTATACCTGCAGTAGAGTTTTAAAAGAGAAAAACAACCCCCTGCCTTCATTTACAGCAAAGGCTGCTAGTTTAAGTAGGGAATAGTGCTAAGTTGTCAGATTCACCCCTGCTCACCTCTCTGCAGGTATGTTCTTCTCTAAGGTGCTCCATTAGTAGTTTAACTAATGATTGGACATGCTGCTAAAGGGACATTTGGCTAGGAGCAGGCTACTGTGGAGACTCAGACGACTTCAAGGCTTTCCTGACTGTGTTGGCTCAGCTGCCTAGCATAGAGAAAGCAATTTCAGTTCTTGGTCAAGTTATTAGCTGTGCACCTGAATATTAAAAATGTACTTGCTCGGGTTGACCTCTCAGCTGCAGCAGCGTGCCGCTGGCTCAAAACCCAGACAGCTTTCAAAGAACAGGAACATCAGAGGCTGCCTGGATGCCTCTTGCAGAACACACAGCCCTAAGCACACTAATTGAGTCTTTTGGACTCAATTTCCTTTGGGGCTTTCTCTCCACTTTCATAGCAGCTCTGCACTGTAATTACAGTTCCTTGATCCCCAGAGATATCCCCAAAAGAAGAATGGCCTTTCTTCTTCTGGGTGAGGTACAGTTACCTTACACCAGCCTCTACCATTTTCAGCCAGTGGCCAACAGACCAAGCCCAGCAGTTCTGGCTTAAGAGGCCAGTGAAAGACAGCTAAAAAAAAAATCAAGCTGCTTGTCAGAGGGCTGGGATTCCTACAAAGAAGTTTTTGTCTCCACTGGAACATTTTCAGGGTCTGCAAACTGCAACAGGTTGAAAAAGGATGATTTATACCCCCAAATCCAAAGCAGCTCACTATTTGTGACTTCCCCTGAGAGCTGAGCCCCCTTCTAACTCTGGAGCCCTGCTGTTTAGACAAGGAAAATAAGTGGTCTCTTTAGTTCTCAATAACACCCATCCAATGTGTTTTTAGCATGAAACCTGAACACTCAAGTAGTGTTTAGGTGAGCGGCTGCTTACTTTTTCAGGAATGTGCATTTAATCCCCAAGGAATGTCCCAGGAAGCAGACTGAGGCTATGCCGGGACAGCCTGAGGTGTTGATCCCTGGGGTGAAAATGGTGGCACCCGCTCCTGCTGGGGGGTCAGGCTGGGAGAAGGAGCAAAGCCCTGCCCTGTCCTTCACGGAGAGAGACCTTCCTTGTCTTCACTGGCATTTAGATTGGGCTTGGAAGGCGAGCTAGCCCAGGAGATGCGGGAAGAAGCCCAAGGAAGGGGATTAGAGGCTAGGTTTTAAAAGGAAAGCAACTGTTTTAATAATAGTATTGAGTCCTTGGGTGGTTTAGGGGATTAATTAGCCCGTGTTTGCACAACACTTTGAAGAGGTCAAGCGTGCTGCAATAGCCAGGGGCAGGTGGCAAAGCAACTTCACTGGTGAATTCCCAGCTCCCAGGTGTCACCTCCTTCTCCATCCAAGCATGCTGGCAAGTCCCCCTGTTTGATTCTGGAGTGGCTGTGCATGGGTGGGATGAGCAGATGGATTAGGCTTTCGGGCTGAGGATTTTCATCCTACCGATAGAGCAGTGCAAAGTGCATCTGGTCCTTCACAGTAAATCCAGGCATGAAATGCTCCTATTTGTCACTGTAGCATGAGAAGCAGCAGCATTTGCAACTGAGCATCACTGTGGTTTGAGTATTAGGGGCAGGGTACTCTCGGTTTCCGTAACAGTTACTGCAAGACTGCGCCTGTGGTTTCTAAAGAAGTTCCAATTGAACATTCAGGAGCATGAGACTGTTCAAAAGACTTGCAACTCAAAAATCTCCAGACTGGTTTGGGTCGCCATCCACACACTGCAGCTGACACAGAGCTCCTTTCTTCTTTTTTCCCCAAATTGGTGTGGCCCACCTGTTATGACTTAGGTGGAACATAATAAAGGAAGCGGCTGCAAGTGTTGCCAGCACTTCCAGAGCCTCAAGAGAAAGCGGCTATGCATACACTTTGGCTAATGGAGGCACTTTGTCCTTGACAAAGTATGTACTCTACAGCCTCAGGGGCATGTAGCTGTCCCTCTATGCAGATTAATAGGATTATCAGTATGTTTTGCCATCTGGAAAATGGGTTAAAAGATCCTGAATAGCAGGGGAAACTTGGATAATGTAAGAAATCTTGAGCATTCATTTCTTTCCATTGAGCCCTGGTTAGGCATGGTTGCCTGGCTTCATGGTTAGGTCTGGTACTCTGCTGCTTCATGTCCCAGTCAGGACCATAGCATAGCTGGAAAACTGTCCCAGGTTTGGGAGCTCTGGGATGCAGCGGAGCTCAGGTGGTTCTGCATGATGCTGGCACAGACCCTGCAAAGCTTAACAGCTTGGGCTCCGTGATGTGCAAGACCAGGCACACTGCTCCCAGGGGCAATACAGCTGCAATCACGCACTAGTACACCAGAACTAGTATGTCCTGCTGGAACTGAGCTCCTGTGGAAGAAATAGCATGCTTGGACATTTCTGCATCCACCTTTTGATTATCCCAGAGCTCCCTGCAGAGTATCCTTTGCCAGCTGAATGTCATGACTAGTTAGATTGTCAGGGCTGCACCCAACTAACGAGTCAAAATCAAACCCACCTTCCTTTAAGGACTGTAGGAAAATCAGAAGCAGGCATGTTTAATCCCTGTGTGTAACTGTGTCCTCTCTTGGCAGTTTGGAAAGGTGCTCTGGGAAAGTCCCATTCACTGCACACTCGAGGAATCATTGAACTGGCTGGAGCCATAACGTGTGGCACAGGACGGTCTCCCTTGGCATATATTGGCTACGGGTGCTACTGTGGACTTGGAGGACGAGGTTGGCCTAAAGATAAAACAGACTGGTAAGAGAAGCCCCAGCTATGTGTCCAGAAGCAGTGCAGATCTCCCTACTCTTTTTCTGTTTGTGCTACTATGACTCCACTGACTCATTTGCTGCCTTGTGGGCAGGGAACTTAGTACGTATGAACATATTGGGGATTTGTGAGTGATGACCCATGTATCACTTGGGATCTGAATGAGGGCTTAACCTCCTTCTGGATGACACCAAAGCTCTCAGGACCTTGTACTATGTGGGGTAGAGGGCAAAGGAGAAACCAGGTTGTAATTTCTTGAAATAGCTGATTTTTTTTTCATAGAGATCGCACCCTGCCTGCCTAAAGGAGTGTAATCCAAGGTATTTGGAGGGTTATTTCACCCAGGTCCCTAAAATGGAAGCAATGCAAACATCACTGTTTATCCTCTTGAAGAGATCCGTATCATTTCAAGGGGTAATCAAACCTGTTGCCTGCATTGGCTGTTAGTTCACACTGAGTCAAGGCAGAACAATAAGGGAGAGCATGGTGTTATTTCCCCTTTTCTTTCTTAGTGAGGAAGATGTTGGGCTTGTTACTCCCAACAAGTGTCAGAGGTATTGCAATCAAAGGCTTCTTTCCTGTACTGTGCAATGAGCATAAAGAGAGTAAATGAGAGTAAAGCTGAGGATAGTGGACTCTTGTGTGCTCTGAGCCTGGTGTTTGCAATCTTGCCAGGTTGGAAATATCAAAGCACACAAGTCTATCTACAGTCAACAGACCAGGTGCTACTAGTAAGCAAGCTCTGCTTTCAGCAGGGGTGAATGTAGTCTGCAGTTCACTGGGAAGGAAATGGAGCTTTCCAGAATACCTTGCTGTTGAAAACATTGCAGGTTACCACAAAACCAGATTTTGCTGAATTAGAATGAAAAAAAAAAAAAAAAAAAAAAAAGCGAGGGGAGGGAGAAAGAAAAGATGTCAAGGTTAAAGATCTCTGTGGGCATGAAAGAGAAGTTATCTGTCCCTTAAGACCAATGGAGCTGTTTTCATTAATGCAGCGAGATGTTTCACTCCCAAAGCCCTCTCATCATGTCCCTTTATTTGTCTGTGAAATATTCAATCTATGAATAGTCAATATGGGCCTCACAAATGATGAGTAACTGCAGTAATATCTCTTGACCAGCTCATCACAGTGTGCTTCTCACAGTGCTTATCTACAGCAGTGTATGTAAGGTGTTTATTTTTTTTTTTGTTATCCTTTAACAAATTTCATAATAAAGCCTTGAAAGTAAAATATGACTTCACTAATTTTGACTACTGCTTTTATTGAAGGACTGAGCAGAGTAACTTAAAAGCAGTTTTCCACAGAGGCTGAGTGACATCCAAATTTATATGACCCTGGGATAATCAAGTAGTCAGCACTCCTGAAAAAGAGAGAGTAAAAGATGGCCACATGGTTATCAGCCAGTGTTTCTGCTGTTGTTTAAATTCCACAGAGTATTCTAGGATTTTATCCTAAAGGCAGAAAATGAGACTTTGTAAGTGGAAGTGCCTCAAAATATCATATCATTTGTAAAAGGGAAGCTTGATCCTCTAAGTACATTCATTATTATTCCTTAGCTGCAATGCTTGGTTGATGTAGAAAAACTTGAAAGTTTTTTTAGGTTCTTAGCTAGGAAGAATCAGCCATGCCACACTAGATTCAGCCCTAAAAATTTCCTTTTTTTCTCTGCTAGAGAAATACTGATATCTGTTACTAAGAACTACTGCAACGATTAGCGTGGTTGAGTACCCCACACCTGTCAAAGTGACCACATTATTTTCCATATTTGCCATTCTAAAAAAAAAAAAAAAAAAAAAAAGTGTCAGGATACTGGCTGTGAGTGACAAATACTATTTGAAATTATTCACCCCCTTGACCTTCTAGGTATGTTACAGAGACCCTTACAAAAGGAGTAATTTTCTTGTGTGTAATTCAGCCAATCTGTCTAGACAAGGCTAGAGTGCTTCTAAGCACCTCTCTTTTATGTGCAAAAGAAAAAAAGCCATTGAGTGGGTAATCCTTTTACAAGGTTTATTCCACATACTGACTTTGATGTGGTGTCAGTAATTACCTTTTCCCTTTTGTTCCACTCTCACAGTTCCATCACTTCAAGGCATAATAACATTTCTTCCACACGGAGTCAATAGATTTGTTTCTCCTTCTCCTTTCTGTTTCCCTGGATTGCTGCAGCACCTATGTTATCGAGTAGGACCTGAGGGTGCTCAGCCCTTCCCTGAAAACACCATCAAAGTCAGGGTGCATCTATGACTCATCTAAGTCACGGGATCATTAAGGTTGGAAAAGATCTCCAAGATCATTGCGTCCAACTGTTAAATCCTGGCAAACCCACAGGGAAGAGTGAGATTTCCCCTCTGTCGCAACGTTAAAGCAAAAGGAAAAGACACAACAGCATTGAGGGTGCCGTTGATGTGACAAACACAACGTGACAAATTCTTGCCTTATTGTCATTTGCTCAACAGCAGGGGTCTGGCCAGCTGATCCCAGAGGAGCAGCCGGAGCTGTCGGTAGCCATCAGGGCTGTCTCGTAGCCCAGCCCTGTCGAGCAGGTTGTTTGCTGCCCAGGTGACATTGCTGTGTTTGTTTGCCATGGCTGATGACCGGCGCTCTGCCGTGGTGTTGGCTGCCTCTGTTTGTGTTGGTGGAACCCAACGTTAGCAGGTTATTAAAAGCTTAGCACCACTCTGATCCAGGTGCAGCAAAGGGCATTTCCAGACAGAAGGGACCATCTGAAGGTGGCAAAGGACAACAACAGGATTCCTTAGTCTTCTTCCTTGGCAGTTCTTTCAAATGTTTGTGAAATAGGAGGCAAAAGTCGTCTTGCTTTGTGTTGGAGGAAGCTACCTGTCATCCTGATCCAGCTGTGGGGATCATCAGGAGGACCTAATACAAAGGGAAGCAGAATTGTGCCCCAAATCCTGTGGTCCTGCAGAGTTTATATAATTTCCCCTGCTTCTGCCAAGCCAGATAAGGAGCAGCAAGTCCTCACAGCTAGCTAGAACACCAATTTGCTTGTGCAAATTCAGTGCTCGTTTGCTTGTCCTTGCCTGATGCACAGAACACCTTTTGCCCCCTACAGTGTCTGTCCTCACTTCTCCTGCCTCTTTCTGTTTGTTCCCTCTGGCTCTCCATAAAGAGCAATTTCTTTCCCTTGGCACAGAGGCTCCTAACACCTCCCTGTGTTCACCTACCTTCACATTGTTCTTCCCCACACTCCCCCATCACTGACATCAACTTTACCAATTTGGCTACTGACTCACTCCCCAGATGTCACAAAACTTTGGTTTCTATAGCTGGCACTCCCCTCATCTCAGCCTGATTTCTGGCTCTCCACCACAGCCTCCAGTGCTCAGTGTCCCATATATGAGACACTAGTGATGGGCCTGCTCTGCTACCTCTCATTCCCCTGAGGATGGATTAGGCTTTGCTGGAGCTTCAGGGTTTTTTATGTAAAATCAGCCTGCCTCAGTTTTTCCCAGTTAGTAGAGTGGTTTCCCTGTAGAGTCACAGTGATCTTGCAGGGATGCCTTCTGGAAATACAGGAGATCACTGCTCTCTGGCTCCAGCCCCTCACCTTGCATCCTTGCTGAAACAGCATTTCTTATTCAGCAGAGAATGTTTTAAAGTGCTGAATATTTTTCTCAGTGGATTTTGAGTCCTTAAACTACCAGAATAAAATTCAAGTGAGGTCAAGTTTTCTATAAATTCAGACATAATTGACAGTGAGAATTATCTCACTGGCTAGTCCATATGAGAGATGTCATCAGCTGAGCTACTCATCCTCATTCCCTCTATGGTCAGTGAAACACAATTGCACTTTCAAACCTGATGCTTTTCACCCTGTTAGATCTCTGCAGCACGAGAATATGAACTGTGGTGCATATGTGCATAGAGGGAAGATGGGTGAATGCCTTAGATGGAGATGGTTTTTAAGGTTCTTAATTTAACTGATATGAATTTCACCATTAAGATAGATTGATTAATTTGTAGCCTCCCCTCAGAACCTTTATGGGCCAAGGAGCACATGGCAGGTCTAGGTGAACTGAAGAGATGAAGTTTCTTGGTGATATTGAGGAAGGCAAGAAACATCCCAGTTCTAAGTTTTGGGATGGGTCTAACCCTAAGCCAGTGATCCACCATAGCACAACTTACAGGAACACATCTGCTCCCTTTCAGCCACACTACCCTGTCTTAACCACACATGGTTTCACGAGGGCAAAAGCTCAGAGGAAGAACCACAGTGGTCATGGGAGCAAATACGGCATTAATGAGCTCCTGAGACATGTGAGCTTTCCCAGAGACGCCAGGATAATTGCTTCATCAATGAAGATGTACTGACAGGCTGGGGTGCACATTGCTGTCATGAGCTGTGTGTGAGCAAAGCAGGAGGACACCCAAACTCTCTCTTTTTCTGTCTCCCAGGTGCTGCCACAGGCACGACTGCTGCTATGACACGGCAGAGAAGGAAGGCTGCAACCCCAAGGTGCAGCGCTACCAGTGGGTGTGTGAGCAGAACACCGTGCAGTGCGGTAAGGAAAGGCTGCTCCTGTCCCGTGGGTTTCCCTCTCTCCTCTGGAGGCACCAGGCTGACCAAAGAGCTTTGGGGGCCCCAGAGGCAGGTTTGTGTTTGCCAAGCTGGTTTCAAAGCTGCTTTAGGCAATGTCTGTTCTCTTCCAAGCTCCCTGCCCATTCCTTGCCAGGAGCTGGGAGGAAAGCTGGAGCCCCAGCACAACCCATTCCAGGTGACCTGAGATCTCCCCAGGCTGAAGAGCAGGAGTGGGGGCCATGGAGCCCACAAGACAGCTTAGTTTGGCAGAGATGCAGATGACTCTTTGGAGACTTTCTGCTCACTGGCATTAAGCATGCCTCTTCCCACAGCTGTGGGTCTTCAGGAGTGCTCTTTCCATTGCAATTCTGGCCCTCCCTCCAGCAGGACTGTCCACTTTTCTACTACCCTTAGGCATCGCTAGAGAAGAGCCAGGCTACTCAGCACGGCTGCAAGACAGATTAAATAGGATGCCAGCCTGCACCTCTGCCTGTGTGGGGCTCCAGCCTGAAGTCCTGGGGTTCCAGCGGGGATTTTGAACCATGCAGAATCAAACACTCTGGAGTGCTTCAGGCAGACAGCAAGTGTGGGCTGTGCTCAGCTCTACAGCTGGTACCCAGTCAAGAGGGTTTGAATTGCACAGTCACAGCCCATCAGTGTCTTGCACAGTTTGTTTTGACACACACCAGATGACTTGAGTCTTAGAATTTGTCACTTGCATTTCTAAGTCTCCAGAAAGCTCCTGGTGGTAAAATCCATTGTAGAACACTTTGAAAGTTTGAATAGAAATTGTGAGCGTAAAACTTATCCCCATAATCATCAAAGTCACTTGCTAGAACATTAAAAGACTATTTCTACCTTATCAGAAAACCATAGTCTACTCGTGCAATCCTCAGCCTCACCAGCAGCTGAAGATCTGCCAGCAGATAGGGGATGGGACACAGCACATCTGCAGTTGCTCTTTTCCAAGTTCCAGAACAATCTATTAAATACAAAGTGCTGGCAAAGGAATATATTTGATAGGAGTTCACTTTAAAATTGTTCACTTTAATGAACAACTGCTCTCCCTCCTGCCTACCCATATTTCCATACTTGACTGATATTTTCTGCTAGTCATTTTACAGGGAAAAAATCCTGTTTCTCTTTGCTGTGAAGGAACAATCCAAGTTGCAGATATGAGATGTATCATTGAATCCATGGGAGTGGACATAGAAGTGCAATGGGCTGCAGTTGCTCTGACTTGGCCAACAAGCAGGAGATAAACAAATTTCATTAATTCCTTAACTGATGTCCAGGCAAGACCTGACACATCCATCAACTGTTCTCCACAAGCCCTCAGCAAGTTTCACTCCCCTGATATCCCCGGTGAGGAGGAACTATAGAAATGTGTTTTGAAGGCAAATTTCCTACCCCAGGCTACAGCACAGCAGGCCTTACTGGGATGTGAAAGTATAATGTCTGATCCCATTCAAACAAAAGAGATGAAGAATTAAATTTCCAGGCATGCTTGCTGAGCTCAGGGTAATGATGTCCAGAAGTGTTAGAAGCAGAACTGTTTGCACTGTCATTTCACTGTAACAGGAATTAGATGCCTGCTGCCTGACACTGTATCATAAATCATGTAAAACAAACAGTAACTCATTTTACTTGGTACTTCTCTTTTTGCTACCATTAGGTAGTTTTGTTTGTGGAATGAAAAAAAAAAACCAACTGGCAAAACTATATTCTTCAGTCTAGATATGCCATCACCTGTAGGCAAATTCCATTCAATAGATATATGGAATACAGAAAAGGCTGGTAGTTGTGGGGTCTAGTGAAAAAAAAAATAAAAATTCCTCTCTGACAGAAGTGTTACGAAGCCAGACTTTTGTACTCACATTTGATGAACAGTTGGTGGCACAGCATAGGAAGAGCTCAAGGAGCAGAAGAGCAAGGAGAGTATCAGACAAGACTGGTAGCTAAGAAAAAAAGTGGCCTTAACTCCTCATTGACACTTAAAACACTTTTACCATTAAATACATGATTATTCAGACCAGCTTAAGAAACACAAGCTTTTCTTATTTTTCAGATACAGTGTTAATCCATCAAAGCCCAGTGAAATCTGAAAAAACTCCTGTACTTGTTGCAGCTGGTTTTGGAGTGAAGCCCATGTGCACTGGCATATTAAACTTTGCCTAGTGCAGGGTTTTGTGGCTGTTAGATAACCCATGGTAGCAGCCTCAAATAGACAAGGCACTGTGTTTTGAGATAATAACCCAAGTGCTGCATTTAAACCACCCATAGGTGGGATGGGGTTCATTAACCCAAACTCAGTCATTTGCAACGTAGCCTTCTAAGCTAGCGGCTTTGATGTTATTTATGATAATGCAGTCACATAGTTGCATTCTGTATAGTTCCATGTATGACTTTGATCACTTTGTTAGCTGCTGGCTAATAAAAATCAGGTGCCAGGCCCTGCTGCAAAGCTCCTTGGCTCCTCTGCTGTGATCAGAGAGATACAACAGCAACTGATACAGCAAGAGTGAAGGATGCCTGGTGAGTGCTCTGATGCCTTCAGGTTTCTGAATATCCCTCTGGGAGGCTCCTCCTTTCAAAGTAGTGTTTTTTTCTTTTGAAATCAGAGTTTTGCAGAGGGAGGAGTTAGAAGGGAAATTCACTGACTGAGGAATGGTGGAATATTTTTACCTCAGGCTAAGATAAAATTATTTTCCTTTTTAACTTTGCTGAATTAAACCTTCATAGTTCACACAGTTCTAGAAGCAGAGAGTTCTCTGTGCTGAGCAGATTTTTATAAGCATTGCTAATTTACATTTAGCTGCTACTTTCTGATGCTGTTTGTCAGTTAAGGTCAGACCTGTTGACAGAGAGAGGGCAAGGGAGGGTCAGATCCACTCTCAACACAACAGTGTTGGTCCTTCTTCCACAGCCCTTGATCCCTAAGGGCTGCTGTTTTAGGGAATTTTTCCTCCTAAACTGTTTCTTGCCTTTGATACAGAACTTCTCATCCTCAGCTCACATTTTCTTTTGCAGATAACCTGACAGACCGATGTGAAAAAATGGTGTGCCTGTGTGACCAAGAAGCAGCCAAGTGCTGGGGAGCAGCCCCATACAATCCACACTTCATCCTCTGGCCAGATTTTTTATGTGGAGAGACTCATCCCACCTGCCATGTCACACATGGGGGGCCAGAATAGTCTTTTTAGGACCTTTCTTCTAACAAGTTGAATCTGAAGGTGGTGGAATAAAATTTTTCCATGTTTTCCAGATGTTATAATGGTGTGAGAGAATTTCTATCAGGCCAGGATGTATGAGGAGGAGAGACAGACCAGGAAAGTCTGGTGGTGGGGTTGCCATTTCTGTGAGACACACTCGGAATATATCAAGCTCTGCCTTTAGGTGGACAACATGCAAGTCAAGAGCTCATGGGTTAGCATAAAAGGGTGACAAATAAGGGTGACACTGTTTTGGGTGTTTTCTCCAGGCCACCTGAGCAGGAGAAAGTGGATGAGGCCTTCTACTGGCAGCTTGAGGCAGCCTCACAGTCACAGGCCCCGGTTCTGGTGGGGGACTTTAACTACCCTGACACCCACTGGAGAAACAACAGGTGACAAAAGTGATTAAGGGTCTGGAGTATCTCTCCTGTGAGGAAAGGCTGAGGGAGCTGGGTCTGTTCAGCCTTGAGAGGAGATGACTGAGAGGGGACCCCATCGGTGTCTGTGAATAACCGAAGGGAGGGTGTCAGGCTCTGCTCAGTGGTGCCAAGCAATGGGACAAGAAGGCATCGAGTAGAAACTGACAGACAAGAAGTTTTACCTGAACAGGAGGAAGAACTTTAACTGCAGGTGACTGAGTACTGGAACAGGTTGCTCAGAGAGGTTGTAGAGTCTCTCTCACTGGAGATATTCCAGACCTATCTGGACACAACCCTGTGCCATGTACTCTGGGAAGACCCTGCTTGAGCAGGGAGGTTGGACCAGATGATCCACTGTGGCCCCTTCCAACCTTACCCAGCCTGTGATTCTGTGACAGGGTAACATACATGCTGAAGCAGAGGGAATATCTTTCTCTGATCATGAACAGGATCTTTCTTTGCAGAAGCAGATCATTTGGTCTGTGGTCTAGTGGGAACACATCTCTGGTCACTAAATAGTGCTGCTTTTTTTTTTTTTTTTTTTTTTTTCTGGATCTGAAGTATTTACCAGGGGGAGTATTTCAGGGACAGGGTAGCTGGGGTCAGAGCCAGCACCCCTTGAGCACTGAGCCCGCTGAACTGGGGGGTCCCTGAGTCTGGCTGNGACACCTTTAACCAGACCAGGTTGCTTAGAGCCCAGTTGTCTTATCTCTCATGCTCCTGCGCCACAGCACTGGAGACACTTCTGAGCTGTGTTCAAGGGTAAAGCAGAGTTATGCTGGGCTATTGTAGATGCGAGGTCAGTAAGGATTTCTGACTTCTACTTACTAGCAGGCATACCCACACTTTGCAAAAGAATATACTCACTGCCCACAGGCTTCAGAGCTGATACACTGCTCTCTGATACATATAGAAGGTGGTCTCCTATACTGGCATGTTCCCCAGTCACTGACTGCCTGGGAATCAATTATTGTCACATCAGGAGACAGTGGCTGTGGAGAACATCAGTCTCGTCAAGCAAATCTTTAATCTTTTTTTTTAGAAGGGTATTAGAGATTTATATTCAAATGCTACATTTCCTTCTGGCAAGAGAAACTCAAATCCCATTCTTTCAGCTAGGAATAGTTATGTAAGAGTGGGCTTTCTTTGCATCTTTGTCACAAGTATTTAGGCTGGAGCAAGCCAACAGGACAAGAGCCTCTTTGGCACAGACAGATGGGAGCCACATCTGCATCCCCAGAAGCAAAGCTGCTGATTTCCTTGGGTGGGTGCTAGCAGTGCATGGGCACCTGGAGCACCTGGGCAGGCTGGGCTGCTTCTATCTGCTGAAGCTCAGCTGACAAACTTTGAACTGCGCCTTTAAAATAAGAGCTAATGGCACAGAAAGACCCAGGGTGCCTCATCAGAGTCTAAATTCAGAGATATGTGGCCAAATTAAGTGGAGTTTGGGCAGGTGATAATACAAATTTCTTCATAAAAAGTTGCTTTGCTCCTTGCTGCAGGAGGATGCTGAATATGCCACTATGGCTGTCAAAGCTGCAGGAAAAAGAAGCTTGCTAACAAAAAGAAAAACGCCAAAGTCAACATGTAGAGGCAAAGGCTTTTATTCCGTCTAGAACTCCGTTTTTTGGCTTTTGAGGCATCAGAAATTGTTCCACCTGCAGGCTTTGCATATCCCTGCAGCTCCTGTAGTGCTGCACCTCAAGCTGTGCTGAGCAAGAAGGAAAGGAGAGAGAATGAGTGAACAACACAGAATCAGGACAACACAATAAACTCCCCCGAGGCTTTCTGGTAAAAGAAGTTGTGAGCTCTTAATGTAGAGCCTTTGCAGAGGGAGGATGCTGTGTGGGCCTATGGAAGGGAGTGCGCTTCCCAGCAAGGGCTGGAAGATCCTCCCGATGAGAGCGGCAGAGCTCCCTGTCCCCGCCACGCCGTCCATCAGGTGGCGGCAGCGCTCCAGTGAATGCCAAGAGCAGCTCTCCCTTCCGCCCTTCAGGGAGGGGATTTTTTCATCAGGCTGAGCAGGATTTTTGAGCGCCAGGAGAAGAGGTGCAAATCACACGTCTCCTCAATGAATGCAAAAAGTCAGCTGAGCTGGCTCTGAAACGCATACCCCATCTTGGGTTCCTCAAAATGGGAACTAAACTTGTTTCAAAATGCAGTGTCAGTCTCCTCAAATTAGACTAGTTGACAAAACAGAAAAAAAGCAGGCGAGGTTTTGGGTACACCAGGCTCTTAATGGGTCATTTCTTTGGCTCATATGTGGTGAAAGTGTCTGGTGTTCAAAACGTTATCAGCTGATCTAATGGAAGTCAGACCTTTGAGTAGGGCTTTAGAAACCACACCTCACACACCTAAGCCATCATAGGCTTTCTGTACACAAGCATTGCAAGAGTACAGATATGAGCATGAAGCTGGCAGGAGGAAGAACCATCCTTCAGTATAAACAAAAGCCCTTGGTCGTTGTTAAAAGAAGCTGCAGCATCTCATTGAAAAACTCTTAGTCCAAAGTAGTAATTAAAGAAGATCCTATCATTTTCTTTATGTTAATTCATTAGGCCCACTAGTGAAGCTCTACAACATAAACAAAAAACTGTTTGAAAAAGTGATGGAACATAGAACCAGGTCTGTTAGTATTTCCTTCACACTGCTTGTTTCCTTATTTTCAGATCCCATGTCTGACCAGAGGTAAGTAAATGTCTAATTCATCTTTCAGTTAAAACTCAGGTACCTTTGGCGAGACTCTTGTCTCATGCAGAGGATGCACTTCCTCAGCTGAGGGGTTAAAACAACAATCAGAACCACGATGCCTCCAATACCAGCTGCCACAACCCCAATGATTGTTCCAATGGATTCTTCTATACCAAACAAGCCTGGGGGAGAAAGGAAGGCAGAGAGAGTAGCATAAGAGATGTTTTCCAGACAAGTATATGCAATGCAGCCAGCATCTTTCCTGCAGTGGCTGCAGAAGAAGCTGCCTGCTATGATCATGCTGATGTCTTGTCTGACATGAAACCCCTTCTACAGGAGACTGACTTGCACTACAGAGCTACTGATTTTTTGCATTCCTATGTAGGAACTCCTAAGCAGCATTCCTAACCTGCTGTGCTGTCTGGTGCTTTAGAGACAGGGGAGGCCCATTGTCCCTGAAAAGCTCCCTCAACAGCTAGACACTACAGGATGGCAAAAGAAGCTGCTCCTTGAATTAATGGGACTCAGGCCTGTATAATTTATTTTTGAAAGGAAAAAAATTACTCTGACAACTTTGAGAAAGCCATCACTCTGCCAAGGGAGACAGCACCAGAGAGCAGAGAGAGCTCCACTGAAGTCCTTTCTTTGACTGGTTGCTCTTGGGACCATTGCATGGCAGAGATGGCATAGTGCTGAAATTATACATTTCATCATCTCAGGAACACAGAAAGGCAATTATACTGGCCAGAGTGCAGACATTTCAAGAGTAACCTGTGTGCTACTGAGACTATGAGATCAAGCCCACAGGAGACCTCATTAGGTACATGACCAAGTCCTTGCAGAGGGGCACAGTTTGCTTGCTTTAATGTTACAGTTTAAACTGAGTAGTGTTATAAAAATTAGTAACTCAGGCTTAAAAGGCCAAAGGCTTAGAGAATCTTGGTGAGATAGAAGCTTTGGTGATGAAAAAGAGGAAAGTGACACTTACATAATTTACTATTTACACAGAAGGAGGTATTTTTTGTTAATTAGATAATAAGATAATAACCCTTCTAATGTCTTGACTTTTTGGGACTGGACTCTGTTTAGCCTACAGAAAAGGAAAGTTTGACATTTCCAGATGCTACAGACATAGCAAGTTACATCTTTACTTAATATGCCTAGTATCTATCTGTGAGGCTGAGAAAACATAGCATGGCACTTATAATGCTGCTTTCATTTTAATGTGAATGAAATTAATCAGAAATTATATGACAATCATATTATATATGATCCTCATGATTATCGTGGGATTACTTGTGTCATTCAGAGTTAAGGAATGACTATGCAAGTTAGTGGGTTGGAGAGAAAAAATGTAAAAAAAAGAGGTCCAGAACTGTTCCTCGAGATGTCACCTGTCACTCATGGGGGTTCTGCCAGAGCTGAGTACAAGGGGAACTTGTCTGACTGTTTTTTTTCTTTGCAGTGACTTTATTTTTATGGATAACCTTATACTTTCTTTTTGTGGTGTAAACACTCCTCCTTATAATAATACCCGTGATTGTTTATAGAGACAAGGTGAAATGCTATAGAGGAATTACACTTCATGACACCAGGCCCTAACTGCCAGAGGCCAAACAGGCCAGCTTCTCTGTTTCTGCAAGTGTGCAGACCAGCTTTGGAGGAAAAACAAGGAGAAAAAAAAGTAAATAACTCCAAAGATTACCCAGAGCCCTCCTGATCCTGAGCTTTGTGCCACCTCCTGTCACCACCTTCCCGTCCGGAAGCGTAACCTCACAGAAATAAATACCATGGTCACTGGTTGTCACATTGAGGATAATCAGGGAAACATCCCCTTGGGACAAGTCTCCACTCATGAAGATCCTGGAGTTATTTGGCAAGATGGTCACATTCTTTTCTAGCAGGTCCATCTGCCCCTTTTCATCTTCTTTGTACCACTTCACCATCAGGTCGGTCAGGGAGGGATGCCATGGACTGTTAAGATGACAGTTCAAGACCACAGTTTCACCCTCTTTGGCTTTCTCCTTGGCTGGTGTTTGAGTCACCAAAAGGTTCCAAGGCTCAGGTGTCAATAACAAAGGCTTTGCTGTGACAGGAGTCACAGCTGCTGCGTTCTCCTTGTTTGCAGCTCCACCAGTAACTCCTACATCTGTACCAGGAAAGAGAGAGAGGACAGCTGAGGGGGATAGGATGATAAATGTCCCTGCTGCTCCCAACCTCTAACCAGCAAAAAGGATGGCTCCTGGAATTAGCGCGTGAGGGCAGTCACTGTTACGATGATAGGGATTTTATTCCTAGTTCCTGCTTAGATTATGTTCTTGCATACAGACAGGTCTTTTTGTGAATATCAGCTCCTTTCTACTGCCATTCCAGAGGAAGGAAGATTAATGCCACTGTCTAATGGCTTTGAGTGAAATTTAGAGTCCAGTCAGCCCCATTTCCATCTGCAACACTAACCTCTTTCTACCCTGAAAAGTCTCAGGGCCTGATGTTCCTGCCTCACTGCTTTTGAGCCAATGTAAAATATGCATGTACAGTTATACACTGGCAGTTCTATTTTGGCAAGTTCAGTGAACAAGTGTGCATCTAATGCAACTGCCTGCATCCCAAAACCTAATGTAATTCTTGGAATTTTTGGCATGCACTTTCAGTTACAGGACAGGAAATCTTGAAATCATAGGAAGAATCTCCATTACCAGAGACTGAACCCTTGGCAGATCCTATCAGCAGTCTGAGGGACAGAGCAGCAGCCTTATGCCCATGCTGAAGATGAGGGTGACAGCCATTCTCTGTGAAGGGACCATGTCCTGCTAACTTTTGTTAGAAAAACATGAACATGTCTGTAGCAGACATTTCAACCTTCTTCTCATACTCAGCTGCTAATCATAGTATCATATCCTTGAGCTAAGAGTAGTGAGAGTGGGTCTCATTTCTGGAAACAAGCCTGGGCACAGAAAATGAGAGGGATAGTTGCTGTCTCAAAAAGAGGGAAAAGCAAACCTAAAAATAGGCTTTTGCCAAGAAAGAGTTCAGACCAATTTTTGGAAAAGGCTCTTCTGCTGTTTTATTTTCTTCCAGTGAAACCGTCTCTCTTCAAGCTAGTTGGTGTCCTCTCAAGGACTGCAGACTATTCCAGAGTGAAGGTCCTGATTTTCCATTGTCTTGAGTCTTTCATTGCCATCCACAGTGTGAAATCCTATTGTATAAAGCAGCACAATGACAATAGACACTCTCTGCTCAGAGACAAATGTCTTGAGGCAATGGAAAACCAAACCGCTTTATGATCAGTTTGAGAGTTACTTGAATGGTTCCTCCAGGCACGCTTGTACACAAAAATCACAGTTGTATTCACAGTCATTATTATTTATGACTCATATGGGAGTAGAGGATTTCTGTCAGCCAGCAGGGCCCTGTTGTTCTGGACACCTTACAAAAGGCTGGGATATAGAGCTCACAGTCTAAATATGAGACAAGAGAGAACTCCTGGATGCAAAAACACAGGAATCATAAACTGTCTGTGAAACTAGGCAACAACAAAGCATGTGAAACACTTTACGAGCTGTTTGGCGCTCTGTGCTTTTACCTCAAAGTGAAAAATTTTGCCTTAGAAGTGGAACACCAACCCATGGGAATTGGATGCCTAAGAATTAGGTACCCAAATATAGTTTTGAATCCGGTCCTAAAATTAGTAGTTCTTATTAAAGGTACCAGGTGAGATTATACTTCCGTTCATGTGTAATCTTACCAATGAGCCCACTGGAGCTCCCTGGGGAAATCTGAGGTCCAGATCTTCCCTGTCCAGTTAGATACACGTATCAAGGCAGCAGTCATAGAAGTTGAAGTATCTTGACAAGATACTTAGAGGAAATATAAAGTACAATGGAAATAACTGACAAAGCTTGGCATATTATAATTTTGTGCATCAAATATTCTGAAGGGATCTACTTGGTTATTTATTAGAGTGAATTGAGTTTCACAATGAATATTCTTTTAAAATCTCAGTTTATGAACCATTTTCTCCACTGGATAACTGCTGCTTTAAGCAGTGTGTGCTAGTGCTACCTTGTTTTCATGGAATGGTTACAAAATTTCTTTCTCTACAAGTATTCCAGTCTTGCCATATGCACCCCTGTAACGCAACTATAATTTTTATTTCTTTTAGTGATGCAAAAGGTGTACTTTTTACACTTAGTTTCACATAGAATGTAACTGAGTAGGAACACTGTGCTTTGATGTTGCCTCTGTTCATTGTGAGTTTTATATGCATCTCCTATCATGAAATAACTGGCCTTGTCATCTGTTTTATTCCACATCTTTGATCCAATACAAATCATGTAACTTAATTAGGAAAATTAAAACAGGAAGGAGTAGGCTGCCTTGTTTTTTGCCAGCTCTCTTTGGGGGTTTCACTGAGAAGGTTACAGCACTACCTCTATTTTTCTCCCTTTCTTTTCTTTCTTTTTATTTTTTAAGGCTGCAAAACTGGAACATATTAGTTCACTGGTATTCAATTACACAATGCCCTTATCGTTTTGGCATCTGGGAGCACACCATGCCAAATGCTTTGCTGACTCTGCTTCAAAGCTCTTTTAAAGTCAATTGCTTCATTAGCAGAGTGATGTGTAGGTCCGTTGTCATGTGGGTTGTGGGGCTGGAGCCCATGGAGAGGAATGCAAGGCTTTGTGGTGAAAGCACTTGTGCTAGACAGGGTACAGAGAAATACAGCACGGATGATCTTATCTAGACCTGGACAAATGATTAGATGATCTAATAGGTCATTGTCATTTGAAGTCCTTAGTTCATGTCCAGTTTTCAGCCACGAGGGGAGAAAGCTCTCTGGGGCTCCCTGTAACACGGCAATGTGCTCCACATTTGGCAGTCCTAACAGGGCACTACTAAAGCCCACAGCCTCCCCTTTACATAATCTGCAGGTTGATACTGCCCCATGTAAGGCCATATCAGACCAGTAAGTGAGAAATATAAATACACAAGGCAGCTAGAGGAGCTGGGGAGACAAAAGGAAAGAATAAAATACAGCTGCACTCTCTTCCTGTCCTGGAGCCTCATTTAAGTCTTTGGTGCCTGGAGTAAATCCAAGCACCCTGCAAGTTTCCTCTGCCAGCTGCCAACAGCATGGGGAAACCAAAATGGTGCGTGGAGGTCTGTGCAGAATTCTGCCCTTCCAGGTTAGCCTCCTCTCATTTATTCACGCTCAGTAGCTGGAGGAGGGGTTGAGGGCAAACAAGGCTCAATTTCCAACCCACAAAAAATCCTTTTCTGATGAAATTACTGTCTTTCAGATGGTTTTGTTTGCTTTAGCTTCACACTCATACCACGCTGGTGCCATGAAGGTGCTTTACAAGCTGTATCCAGCTCCCAGACATCTATGATTAAGTGATCAATGACTGCACATTGCTGCTCTTCATTTATATGACTTCTGCCCTGGGCTGAGGTTGGCTTTCACAAATGGATATGAATAACTACCTTGTGACAATAACTGGTGGCTAATATATTGTAGAAACAAAATAAAAATGAGGCTTCTAGGAATGATACACATTTGGGAAAAGACAGGCACATACACTCTTTCGGAACATTTATATTAGATAAACAGGAATGTATCTAAAAAGAAAAGTATGTTTTAATGCAATGCACAACACTAGATACAATCTTCCTGCACCCTGAGGAAGCCCTCAGTTGAGAGCTGCATTTAAAACAAAACAAAACAAAACAAAACAAACAAACAAATGAACAAAAACTTCTGAAGCCAAGCTCCACGAACAACCTATATTTCTTCTAATTAAGGAAGGTGGTTTGGTACTCACCCACCACCAAGAAGAAGATGAATGAAGACACTGCAGATCTATAGAGTTTCCCAGTGTGCTGGCTCATGGTTGCTGAAGTACATGGCCTCACCATCTCTCCCTCTGGTAGTACGGGTAAAAAGTATGTGTGTGTTATAGCAACAGGACCTCACATTCTGCCTAGTGAATGTCACACTTACTAAAGTTACCACGGCTTTGAGCTCACAGTGCTCTGCCTGCTCCCTGGATGAGAGCCACTTTGCAAGCGACAACAATTACTTCCCCAGTGGCTGTTCTCCTCCTCTGAGAACAATGTTGAAAATGCTCTGAGAGCAGAAGAAATTACATTGTTTTTCACTCTGAGCTTGTATAAACCACAACTTTGGGCTGAGTATAGAATATCCAGATACTCCAAAGAAGACCTCTCTTCTGCTGAACCCCTTCCAAGTGATGGTTAGAATACAAAGAGAATTATCTTAATTTCCTGAATAGCCAGACTCTAATGTACCACAATATCACCCTAATACACCACAAAAGGAAATTTCAGGAACTCAGTATCTTTGTGGCACTATGCACATGGTGTTTAAACATAAATTATATCCCCCAAAGTGGTTTTGTTTTTTTTTTTTCAGTGCAGAACAAATCCTTTTTCATCAAAAGTTGACTACTTAAACTCTATTCATATTTAAGTAGAGCTTGTCTATGCAACTTGGATGGAGGGCCAAACTGCTGGAGAGGGTGGCCCATCTGCAAAAACAGCAGGTGTGCTCTGAATTAGTCTGTATTTATACAAGGTCCACACAGAGCAGGACTCTGTGAGAGGAGCTACAGCAGCTCCAAGCCTCACCTGTACCACCCAGCCCTGCCAGCTATGCTACACCTGTACCAAGCATGGGCTACTGTCACTATTTGGCTGACACCTCTTCCCTCAACTACAGGATCAGGGATTATGGAACACTTTATCTAATGATCTTGGATCTCTTCAAAACTTTTCAGGTAATGGAATTGTGTTTGAGTATCCAGAAAAGACTCAATTCTGCAACACTCAAAGCCCAGTGCAGCTGAGAGAGGCATGAGTATTTCTGCTTTTCTTTGCATTTGAAAGCAAAAAGGACCTATATTTGATTCGCAAAACTTGGCTGACCAAATAATGTTGAAAGGAACCACCCATTCCTGGAGTCACCAGTTGTCACTTTAGCTTTGGTGTGCAGATCCCAAAGGAGTGGAATCAGCAAAAGCAGGATAGGTTATGGTTAAAGGAACCATAGTATGAGGGAGTATGGTTAAAGGAACCTGGGAGGCAAATACTTCTCTGAAAGGGCTTGGGAGATTGGGAAGACCTGTGATTACCAGGCTGGAACCATATTAGGACCATATTAGGAACCATACTAGGAAGTGAACTTTGCTCCAAGCACAAACCAATAGAGCACTTCAGAAGGAAGATGGAAGTTTGTGAGGGTCTTCTGAAGCAAGTACTGCCAAAGTGTTGGTGAGCAAAGCCAAAATATCCACGAAAGGAAAAAGCTGGAGGAGACAAAAACAATGAAGAGTTTGAAGAGGGAATAACCAGTAGAGTCAAAACCACCTGGCAGATCAAGAGGATTTTGGACTGAGTTACTGGTTTAGAATGCTGATTGTTACTGTGTGTCAGAGGAGTCAGCGTGTGAAGACAGATCTGAACCAAAGGCAACCCAAACACTGCCTGATTTAAACCCAAGTACTTGGTGTGCTTCAAAACAGGCCTTCAAGTGTGTTGTGATGGACATACCACCATTGTTCCTGCAAATGCTCTTTATGTTCATGTCATCTGGAACTAGCAATTCTCTTGGGAATCCTCCACTAAGTAGGTCATGCCTGAGCCAAAGTGCCAGGTCAGCCAGCTTTTAACTGAGGGAATACAAAGGGGGTTGGTTAGTGTTGATGGCAGCCAGTAGCTGAACATGAAGATTCTCCACTTGGATAACCCAATACGATTCAGGTTTTGGACAAAAAAAACCCCAACCAAACAAAAAAAAAACCTCAATAAAAAAACCTGTTAGCCTGAGTGTTGTTGAAAAAAGCCCTCAAAATTCAAGTTTCAGGTGCAAATCAAGAAAGCAAGGAACAAAAATGAAACAAATCACACATTCTTTTTTACACTCTCTTGTAAATTTTGGAGACTTGCAATTGCTTGCATTAATGCTGTCCTGTCTGGGCCAACAGCTGGGAGAGAGTGTCACCCATGGGGACTTCGGGCACTTTTTCTAATGCAGTGGTGAGCAGGTATCACAGGGCCCTGAGATGTCCAGGAGGAGCCACCACATATTTCACGAGGAAGAGGTAGAGAGAAAGGGGACAATAGGAGGAAACAGCATTGTCATAACCGTCTGCTTTATCCATTTATCCATCCATCCATGGATTTTCATCATCTACCAGCAATGTGATTTCTTTGCACCTCCTAGGGCTCTTCTTTTTCCTGTGCGGTGAGCTGAGGGCGCATATCTGCGAGCCATTGTCACTCTGGCTGGGTCCCCTGATTTGAGGAGCTCTCCCGGTGCTCAGAGCTTGGGGCAGAAACCACTCGGCGCTGCTCAGCAGCCTCAAGAATGAGACCCAAGGTTTCCCGGGATGAAACCCCCCTCACTAACTTCCTTCACGTCAGCTCATCCTCCGCTCGGCCCGCAGCCAGCCTTCCCCCTCTCCCCCTAGGAGTCCCCCCAGGAACGGCCTCCCGGCAGCACTTTCCGTGGAATTTCACGAATTCAGGATTCGGGAGCCGTGTTGCTGCCCGGGCGCTGTGTAACCGGCTGCACTCATCACGGGGGACGGAGGGCGGAGGGCGCGGGGCTCTCCCTCGGGCAGGCGGCAGCGATCGCCCCCCTTCCCCCCCCGCAGCCGGGAGTTTTTTCCTACTACAGCCCTCAAACTTTCCACCGGCGCGGAGGCTTCCCAGTTAACCCTTGCGGAAGCCGCAGACGGGCTGCCGTTCCGGACGAGANCCCGCCCTGCCGCCCCCCGGGCCGGCGGCGGGCCGCGCAGGTAGGTGCGGGGGGCGGCAGCCCCGCTCTCTTCCCGGACGTGGCCCCGCGGGCAGCGCTGGGAAGCTCCGCCGTCCCCTCCCACCTCCCCGAAAGTTTTTGGGGCGAGGCGGGGGCGGGGGCAGGGTGGCCCTCGGGGCTCCCCGGTGAGGGGTGCCCGCAGGGCTGGTCTGTGCTCCCGGGCGAGCTGCGGGGAGGCGGCTGCGGGGTTGCCGGGCAGCCGCCGAACCCCGGCGTTCAGGAGCGGGCCAGCAGCAACTGGTGGAGGTTGCGGCGAGTGCGGGTGTTCGCGTGGAAAAGCCCACCGGGGGCAGCTCTGCTGTCACAGCTCGCAGCCCGGAGTGTCTGTGCCTTTGCCTCGCCCCGCTGTCCTTTCCGCAGCCTGTCCCCAGCCCGGGCCGCGGCCCCGGGACAGCGCTGGGCGGGGGTGCGCACCCTGGGGTGGCCCAACACTTCTCGGTTCTGAGTTGGTTTGGAGCTGAAACCCAGCGTTGCCTCATCCCGGCCGATCCGGTAGTACAGGCGGGGTTACTCGTTAGGGCCCTGGGCTGCTTTTGTACCGTTTGCCGGCTGGGATGGCACAAGCGGCATTCTGTGGCTCAGTTTCCCTTCATAAAGTAAAACTGACTTCCAAAGCGAAGAATACTAATAACAAGGGAGAGTGCTACAGAATTAGAAAACAGTGCTGCTTATTATCTTTATAGTAAGTGATATGAGTCAAATTATTTGTCTCTGAAGTGTTCGGCTTGTATTTTTATACAATTTATAGTGTAACAATAAGTATAAGCACTTGATGTATCATCATTGTAATAACATATGTCCGTCCTCTAGTAAAAATGCTACACGTGTATGACCTTTCTCCAGTTCTGAAAGGTCTCACAGGTTCCTGAGACGTGCTGCGTGTTGGGCACTGATGTCTCATGTTGATATTATTTCAGTTCTAAGTATCTGTGCAGCTTCAACGTGTGAGTTGAAGGGGGGCTGCAGAGGAAATAAAGTGCTTTGATAAAAAATGTAAAATATAATTAAATATAGTCTAGGGGAAAAAAACCCCCAAACCAACAATGAAAAAGCTGTTAGGGGGAAGTGTTTCCATGCCACTCACCTTGGTGTAACTACCATGTCAGGTTGCATTTAATATACAGCTGTTAAATGGACTGACCGTCTTGTTTCACCTTTCTCCACCGCTGCTGGATAACATACTTTACTTCTTTGTTCACAGGAAGTTCATGAAGTGGATCATGGTCTTATTAACCAGCTACTTGCTGATTCAGAGGAGACTCTTAATTCATGCACAGAGAAAATGCAGGGTCCTTCTCAGTACAGCTGGAGTGCTGACTGGAGTTTTTGGGTAACGTGTTTTAGCTCTCTTCTAACTTGGTTTTAATTTATAAATATAAGATGTGTCTATTTTAATTTACATATGTGTGTATATGTACAATGTTTACATCCGCAGTTCTCAAGTTGCTTTGTAGTCATGAATTAGTAAAGTGTTCTCCACCCATGTAGTGAGGCAGGTAATTTTATCATTACTGGCTTACTAAAGTGTAAGGTGAGACTGAGAGGGGGTGAAGTTGTTTATCTGATGTCACGTATCAAGTTAGTGACAGAACTTGTGCCTTCTGTGCCCTGTCCTGTCTCCCAGTTCCTGGCATGAACCCATCCAGTGTTTCTTATGGTTATAGAAAGATATTTTTGATGCTCTGATGCTTTTTAAGCGTAAGGGCTGAATTTTGATTCTTGGTGGGTTTGGTGGTTTTGAATTGCGTTCCTAGTGTTCATTTTTATCAAGTAAACACATTTGTTTTCCACAAGAGTAAATAAGCTTCCTGTGTTCTCTGTAAAAATTGAATTTATGCATAAGAAAGGCAGAAAACAATTTCTGCCTTTAATTTTTTTCTTTTCTGAGGCAATGCCTGACTGAAAGCAGAGTGTGTAATAAGAACTGCTTATTTCAGTACTCTTCTTTTGGTAGATTTTTTTTTAAATGCCTTGAGAGAAGGTGATTGTGTGTGTAGACTGGGAGTGTATGTTTTGCTGTTAATTTGGTGCATGGATTGTTATTGTTTGATAAGGAAGGAGACCACATGTGCATGGAGCCACAGGCATGTTAACAGCTGATCTTGTGGGAGACATGGAGTGCCAGAGCTGTGAGGAAGGGATTCTGACTCAGGTTCTGTATCAGGTGTCCTCAGTACATACGTGTGCTTCAGCTCTTAGGAACATCATCTGGTCTACCGTGTCCTTCTCCCGATGAGGTTGTCACAGTGTTCATTGTGCTTAGCAGGTGAAAGGTTGAGTAACTGGTGACGGCCGGAAGGAATCTGTGGCAGAGCTGTGAGCAGAAGGGGGGTGATCAGATTTCCCAACTCCTTATTTATAAATCTAGTTTGTATGTCTTCATCACTCCTTTTCACAAGTACATGTCCTAATGGTCAGGACATCTGTTTTTGTATCTCAGGCCATAGGGTAAATCCCCTCCAAATGCATGTGTACTCTTAATCGGAGCAGTAGTAATCTGGAGCCAGTGGAAATGGAACAGGCCTAATAAAATCCCAGCGGGTCACAGACTTGTGTTGCTAGAGTGAGTTCTTGGGATCTTCGGTATTTTCTTCACTATCCCTGCATGGACTGGGATGGTCCGGGGCTGTCCTGCCTGTGCCCAGGTGTGTCTCTGTACTTCAGTCCATAGGAGCTCATGCTGTGCAGACATTGTAACTGCCAGAGTTACAATGCTCTTGTTGGGTCCAAATTAGATTGTGTAAACTAATGCTTGATGGTTTCTATACAACCACTGATGCAGGTGGTATTTTGTGCAAGAAATAAACCTGTTCAGGTCTCTGTGTCAGGTTGTTGGACTGGCAGTTAACAGCTCAGTGTTTCCTTGATAGGTGATTGAAAATAAAATCATTTAAGTATTATATAGGGAGAATGTAGCTATTGGCTACATTCTACATTATGTGGCTTTGCACTCTTATGTGTGAGACACCTGCTGAAGGCTTGAAGTTTCTTTGAGCAGAGCTTTGAGTCTGCACAGTGCAGGATGTTGTGTGTCCTCACAGTGCCACTCTCTGCTTCCTGTGGTAATGTGTGCCTGTGACTTCAGGGGTGTTGGATTCTTCAGTGTGGTGGCAGCTGCTGTGTGAGGTGTTTTCCAGTATCATTAAATGATTATCTTCTGTCTGATTTATACTCCAAGACCTTAGTATGTGTTTGATGTTGGTTCTTATCTGGTTCTGCAAATATGACCTTGCAGTTAAAACAGAGTAATTGTGTAAATACTTCCCTCTTGTGAGATAATGCTGTGGCTGGAAATGTTGTAGCCTTACCATCTGTCACTGATTAGTTTTAAAAGCCTGTACTAGTCTGGTTGTAGGAAGCCATGATGCTTATTTTCTCAGCCTCAAGGCAACTGAATTGTAAAGCAGCAAGAACCAGGAAGTCACAAAGTCGAGGTGAAAATTAATATATATTTTTTAATGTTATGTCATTGGCATTTCTCCTTGCTCTTCTTGGCAGAAAATGTTTCAATAACTTGCATGGTTGATGATCAGCTGCTGACTATTAAAAACAAATCATTAAAACTCCCTAAATTCTGAGTCATAGTAAATGTGTAGGTGATAGCAAGGAAGGCAGCTTGTTGCAATGTGTGAAGCATGTGTCACTAACACTTGACAAAGATGATCTTAGTGTCCTGTGGCAGGTGGGGACCTGTTCTGCTCGTTCCCACTCTCAAGTCAGTAGAATGGAGGAATTGCTACAACAGCAGGACTAGCCTGTGGTAGCATCCAGGATTCAGCTTCATTGCCAAGGATATTTGCTTGGAGAGGCTGCATGTTTCCAGCAACTGAGGTTTGCTCCAAGGGTTCATTTCTTCTGAGGGTGATGTACTCTTGTTTTGCTGATGACAGAAACCAAATGTGGATGTTAGAGCCTGACTGGTTTGACTTCAATTTTTCCTGGATTAAGTGGGAGTAGGCAGTTGTGCCATGCCTCTGGAAGTGAGGCCAGGTATCAAGAGTGCTCAATAGGTGCTGTGAGCACAAGTAATTAGCAGCAGGCTAGGGCTAGCAGTCTCTGGGACACAATCTCTCTCCTGGCTATGGTGAGTGGGGAGAAGGAAAGGCAGCCAAAAATTATCAGGGAGGGAAGAAGAGTATCCTACTGTGTGGATTTTTTTATCTCTTAAAAAAAATCATACTTTGGATATCTTTATTGAATAATTTTGAGAAATAATTCATTTTCTCTGTTACTGTAAGCGATTCTTAAACTGATAGTATTACTAACTGCTGTTTTTAAGCAGCATGAAGGTGTGTCATGGGATATTTTTTTGTTTTTGTTTTTCCCCACCTGGAGGTGGACAAAGCTGGACTTCTCTAAACTCACTGGAAGAAGAAAAAAGAGTGCTGGCAAACTTCATCTCGGGGCTTTCTATCTCCACTGGAAACTTTTATCTCCAGTAAATCTTTTGTCTCTAGTTGATTAATTGATCCCAGTTTTGGCAACTGCAAATAGATTATGAAAGCCAAAGATTATTGGAAATTGTTATATATGGAAGCCCTATCTCAGGATTCTGCATTCACCTTTTTATCCTTTTTAATGCCTGAAATTGTACTGAAATATGGTTCGGTTTAATATCCTTGGAAGAAGAAACCTGTGAAAGTCTTAAGTATTTTCCTACCACAGTGAAGAAGGTAAAGGTGAATGAGGAAGCTAATGAAAAGGATCCTTGCATCAAAAGTGAGGGTGTTGTGTCTGGGAACTCTAGTTTATATTAATGAACAGTCAAGGAAAGTTCATGTATGTCTACAATAAGAAGAATGCCCGTGGGAAAAACACCCAAAAAAGTAAGTTCCCTTGGAATGAAGAGGTAGGTGGGATGAGTGGAAATCAAATGAGCATCTCAGAAAATTGCTTGTATCTGGGAGGCTTCTTTAAGGATTGGAAAATGTGAGGTGTCAAGGAGGTGTTGGAAAGAAGATAATAAAAGAGGGTTAAAAAAGGCAATTGATTGGAGCATAATGCCAGTTTAAAGAGCTGGTCAGTGTGAAGGAGTTTGAAAATAGAAGCTAATAATTGATAAGTGAAAAGTGAAAATAAACCTTTTGCTTTTCATAATGTAAGAGCAACTGAGGTTGCACAAGATCAAGAAAGTATTTTGAATTTTTACACGCATGGATCTGGTTTCTACAAGAAAGAACTAGTCTGAGAGTGTGTGACAATGTGTATGGCAAGAATACAGTAAGCATATATGACTCAAACTTGCACAAGGAGAGATGCAGATATGTATCCTTCCATGGATATATATTTCTTCCACAATTTGGAAGAAAACATACTGAAGCACAGATACAAATTGAGGCACTTTGAGGCCCGTGACTGGTAGGGTTAAATGAAATATTTCTTGTATCTATTGTTGTTTGAATCCCTCTTCCACCTTTCTCTGAAGACTCACACCACTCCTGGAATGGTTTACTGGGCTGGTTGAAGTGGTAATTGTTTTGGGGGCTGATATTTAAGGTCTTGTGACAGTAGCTGGTATACTTGGTATGTTGCTTCTTATCTGTGCTTCCAAATGTTGGGGATGTGAAGGAGATACATCAATTCTCTTGACACTGGGGGAGGATTTTTAGCCTCCTTTTTGTTTGCTGGTATGAAGCAGTCTGCTAAGAAGATGAGAATTGGTTAAATTAATTGCTGTAGGTCTACAAAGAGAACAAAAGCCTTTAAGCACATTAATGCTGCATTTTGGTGTTTTGTTGGTTGGGCTTTTGTTTGGTTGGTTTGTTTATTTTTTTAAATGCCCTAACTTTAGTACAAATAGCTTTTGCTATAGTTGCAGGACTGACATGTTGTTTGTTTACCTACCTGGAAGGTCCAGAAACAGGTGCCTTTTTTCAGCCCTGTGATAGCACAGATTATACAGCAGCAGTGTTTTAACCTAGTAGGAAGACAAACTGCAGTTCTAACTAACCCTTGAGCGTGGGTGATTGGGCTAAAGGGGTTTTTCTCCCTTATTTTCATGCTGGGAATGTCTTTATTGGTATTGGTGGAGCTCCAGACTGAGCACTGAGATAGATCTGGTTGTCATAAAATTTAACCAGTTCTGAACAAAGGCTGACAGTGGTGCTCTCTCAAAATAAGCTTTTGCCAGCTGCAGCAGTAGGTAGTTCTATATAACATGAATTATTACTATACACATATGAATTTGTCTAGAACCTGAAGATTAAGTATAATAGGTCAGAAAGAAAACAGTTCAGATTTGTGTGATTTACTTATTTTTTTCTAGTTACTGGGAGCAAAACCATTAGAAATGCAACATGGTTCAGGAAATCTGCATGGATGAATGAGAAGTCCCTAAGTTGCAGAATGAGAGCTTTAAAAGTCAGCTCTAGGAGATGGTAATATGATTTTAATTTTTTTTTCTTTTTCTTGTTTGTCTACAGCTTGTATTTCTGCAAACAGGTAGTGGTGTAGCATTGTCTTTTTCAGGTCTGCTATGGGTGAACCACTTGTGTGTAAGGAGAGGGAAAGAAGACAGATAAAACTGTGCAAGATATAATTGTTTTCTGATATCCTAAGTTGTTAACAGCAGCCAGGAGGAGACGTTTTGGGGCAATTGGTTGGTCATTGCCACTTTCCATGGAATTTCAAGTGCAGTAGGGCTACTGGCAGGTTTAATGAGATGACCAATGTAGTTTATAGCAAAGCAGTTTATGTAATTGGCCACAGTCACTCCTGCATTGTTAACTGTGTAGTGTTGTGGTTTAATATGCTCCTCCAGGTTTTCACTGTAGTCTTGATTGAAAGTATCTATACTTTTATGAGTTGCTGAAAACTAAATGGCACCAAGGGGAATTACTACCATGATGACTGTTTCCTACTGGCAGGGTAAGGAGGATAATGTCCAGCTGAAGTGTGCTGTTCATTTGCCTCTGTATTTGGCTACCTTGGCATCAGATAATCTTGGTGGGACTTTGTTGCAAGTAAGGAAGATGAGTTGAGAAATTATGTCTTGTAGTTTCTTTATTGTATAAGGCATTTTCCTCACACTGAAAACATGTAGATTTTCCCCTTGTTCATTAAATGAATCAAATAAGTCTAAAGACAGGCAGTTAGAACTTTTTTGGATTACTTGGGCAGCCTGCAATGAAAGATCAGGTGAAAAAACAGCTGTTCTTAACCAATAACATTGACTGTTTGTTTCACACGTGTGCTGTGAAAACAAATGTGAGTCAGATGAAACTGCTGTTCAGAAAAGAATGCATTTCGTTATCCAAAAGGAAATAATCTTGATTGAGCTTTTAATTGCCATTGCATCATAATACTTAGTACATTTATGGCTGCTGAAACTTGGACAACATAGTTACCAGACTCAAAATTAGCCTGGGGAGTAGACAAATTGATTGGAGCTAAAGGGTAACTTTGTGCTGGAAGATGATAAACTCACGTCAACAAAGTGTTAAGATAGTAAGTGCAGAGTTCCAAACACACTTGGTTTATTTGTATTAAGTTTGTTTTAGAAGTTGATGTATCATAGGACTTTGTTGTTATACTTTAATTTACCTTTTTCCTTTTTGTTAAATCTTCGTGGGTAGACAAAATTACTAAAATAGAACAAAAAGAATGCTTGAATGCTGCATTTATGAAGTCAAGAAAGCAGGTACAGATCCACAACTTTTTGCTAAAATGAGAAGGAGTTGGGCAGTTAAGAGCCTTGTGAACCTGGCTTGTGGTAGTGTTCTAGGAGGCAACATGAGATGTGGTTCTGGTCGGGGGCATTATAGGAATAATTTTACTACCAGATTCAAAGATGTTATTGCTAGCTAGGGAGGTGTTGATGAGAATGCTGAGTAAATCTGAGATTGGGACATCTTGGCTCCTGAAAGCACCTTAATTTGTAGTTTAGAACTGAGGAAGATGTTTGTCCATGGAAGTGTCCAAAGCTCTTGAACTTTTAACTTAACTTTCATATTTAAAATCTAAGTGTTTGTTTCATCCAAACTCAGAGATGCTTGATGGCAGTTATATAAATAATTATATTTGAAACTAAAATAATCAGCCTCATTGCTAATTGCAAATGTCCACACTCAGGTGTTCAATCAGCTGCAGATGGTGTTATCTTATAAACAGGAAATGTGTTTATAAAACAGTCTATGCTGCTGCTATTTTTGAGACCTGAGTCACACTGGTACCTAGGCTCTGGTAAGGCCTTTCTGAGATCACTTTGAGTTCTCACTGGCTTTGCGATGGAAATAAATTGCCAGTGAATATTTTTCTGTATGGATATACTTCCCAATGTTTTGCTGCTCTTTCAGCACAGGGTGATTCCCCATGATGTATCCTGTCTTTGCTTTGGGAAAGCAGGAGAGTTACCTTGTTTTTCTGGTGAAACCAGTTCCTGCTATTTACATACGTGGCTGATCTTGACAGCAAAAGTGCAGGCCCTCCAAAGCCACCACCCAGGCTAGGTGCACAGACACAGCTACTTATCCTGCTGTGCATACAGCCTCTTTGTGTTCCATTATCTTTTCCTTTCAGACTTGCAGATTTAAATCTGAGTGATAACGCCTTGATGTGCATTTTTCTGTTTCTTCCATCAGTTTCCTCAGTTGGGCTGTGCTGCGAGAGGGCTCTCTTTGCTGCTGACTCCAGGTAGTTAGCTGTGGAAATGTAGCAGACAGGTCCTAGGTATGCCGGTGGAAAAGGAGAGCCAGCATAAAGAAAGCGGAATAGGTGCATGCCTGCTGTTCCCCTCTCAGGGCCAGCAGAGATCTGTTGGGCATGCAGAACTCTGTATCCCTTGTCTCAAAGTGCTTGTGAAGAGCTGAGCTCTAGGTGGCTGGTTATGCCACATTTTGGGGAATCTGAGTGCATGAAACACGCCCTGGTGTCCTGAGCTCCTGCTCCAGAGCTCAGACTGAGAAGGTGTCTCAGTTAGGGCTTGACTTAAAACAGGGGACAGTGGCTGAGTTTTGTGTGAAGTAGATTTGTCTCTGTGCTGAGTTGCCTGGTGCAGATGTACTCTTCAGGCTGGTTCATGGAGTGCAGCCTTCAGCGATGCAGAGACGAGAGGTGCTAGGCATGAAATGTTTCTCTCCAGGCTGGTGTTTCCCTGGTGATAGTACTCTCCTCTGCTATTCCCTTTGGGACTTCTGTAAACTCGAAGTGATTTATGCTACTGCAGTCTGCTTCCCAGAATCAGTTTTGGTGATGGTGGTTTTAGATTGGAGCTGGGCAGTTCTTAAATGTCACCTCCTGTGTAAGTTGTCTTTGCCTGGTTACTGCAGCATTTGTGTGCCTGTTCTGCAAGGCTAGGGTGTTCCAGCCTGTTTTCCAAGCTGGCATGCAAGGAGAGGCTGGCAGAATGCTGCTAGCACTGCTGGAGGGTGGCCAGCACCAGCTCTGAGCAAGTGGGTGAGAGAGGGGGGAGCTGTAGAGGCTTTGGCCAGGGATTTGTATGGTTTGGAACAGGCTGCAGGCAGCTAGAGGAGGTATGTGTAGGGGGTGTGTATCTTCTGATTTTACATCAGCTTCATGCCTCAGTCAGTTTTATTCTGAAATGGAGCATATGCTTTGCTCTGCACTGTATGTGGCAAGCTTGAGATTTTTATCTCCAAATCAGAGTTGTTATGGAAGTACATTGGCTTCACTGTTAAAATGCTTTAAAACACTTGCAGAGAAAAGTACTGAATACTACAAAACCATTGCTTCAGAATAAGCAGAGGATATTCTCAATCCAAGCTCTTGTTTTTTAGGAAAAAAATATATAGTACTACTAATGGCAGGAGGCTTTCTTATAATTGATAAGAAGGTTATCAGCTTGTTTCCCAAGCACCTTGTTGGAAACAAGCACCTTCAGCTGAACCCTGTTTCAGTGAAATGTAAAAATGAGCTAATTCTGGTGTGACCTTGAAGGAGAAATTTGTGAGAGTTCCTCACATGTTCTAAACTGGAATACTCTCTTACAAAATTCTTCCAGGTCTGTTCTGCTGTCTTTTGCGGGTTTGTTTTGTGGGGTTTTTTGTGGGTTTTTGGGGGGGGGGGTTTGTTGAGAACATTAAAAATGTAATCTCTAACTGGTTATGCAACTCAAAGTTCTCTGAAGAAAAACCTTTCTTTTTTCAACTCTAAGTCTTTTAATTTTCTTCTTGGGAAGGATGCCAGATTTTAAAATTCTTTGCAAAAATGTTACTTTTGTTATAATTATATAACCTGATGTTAGCAGCATAGTATTACATAGGATGTTAAATTTTCTTGTCTGTCAAAATCATAATTGTAACAACTTTGGTTGTGGATTTTCTAGGCTATTTTCAAGCCATGCTTTATTGTGTTTTGACATCTGTACTTATGTAGGTGAAGCTGAAGCATGAGACTTTCATTGGTGCTCTTGGAAGGACACTGTGACTGGTGAGGTGCAGGCAATGACCAGGCCTTCTGTGAGCAGTATTCCAGTTCAGCCAAGTTCATGTTCCACGTGGGGAAATGCTTGTGATCAGGTCTGCTGGTCAGTAGTTGACCAGGAGTGCTTTTCAGGAAAGCAGGCTTTCACCATGTGTCAGGTCAGTGATGGTTTGGTGAGACTGAAGTCCATTCTCACCTGGTGAGAGCTGGGCTGCTCCTGTGGGACACAGTGCTTGGATGTGCTGTACCCAGTCTTCAAAAGAAATAGAAACAGTCTCCCTTTCAGAAGCACCTCACTCAGTCACTTTCATGACACTGGGTGTCAAATGTTTTCTAAGTGGGCGTCCAGTATTTCAGCAGCTCTCCATAATGAAATAGTTCTGAGGAGTTTCTTTCTACGTGGATTTTTGGAAGCTCCTGGTGTTAGTGGTAAATCATAGTCTGCCACTTTCAGTGTGCCTGCCTGTGTGTATGTGAGAGCTAGTTAAATAGTAATACTCATTTTGGGAGAACTAGGGAGTCTGTCTTTAGCCTTGTTTGTGGGGTCTTGTAGGCTTAAAAAACCACAACCACTAACCCTCACTCCTCTATCCACCCCAACCTTCCCTATCTCCAAACAAATTAACCCCTGGAAGATACAGTAGCTGGAGTTAATTGCCAATGACCTGTATTTTAATATCCTTTTCTTTAAGTTATGAATACTGTATTTCCAACAGAAGGAAGACATACTGTCACCAAAGTTCTACTGGGTGCCACTGAAGGAGAATGCTTTGTTTTCTGTTTTCCTTTCTCCTTCAGCCTCCACAAAGAAGAGGGGGGCTGGGACACAGGAGTGGGGACATAATGACCTTAGTGCACAGCCCTGTGCCTGACAGTGGCCCTGTGCTTGTGAGACTCCCCTCTCTGCAGGTAAGGGTGAAGGAAAAAAAAACAACTATGAAAGTAAAGAAAATAGCTGTAGCTCCCTAAACATTGCCCCATCCCACTGTAACTAGGAGCTTATTCACATTTCCTTGAGAGCATGGGAACTTTTGGAAAGCAAGCTCCTAAGGAATACAATGGCTGAGCAAACCCTGGCAACAGTTGCTTGGTTTCTTTTTTTTTTTTTTTTAATTGGTTGACATGCCTCTCATGACCTATCAATTAAATACAACTGTGTGTTTAAGCTATTGTGATCAAATATCTCCTTATTAAAAAAACCTAAAAAACAAACGAACAAAAACTCCCAAACACACACAACACCTCCCCCCAAAACCAACAAAAGTGAACCAAAGGGCTCAGTATAGTGTACCCAGCTCAGTAAGTCACCCTGAGTAATGTCATATCTTCAGGTCCTGTGAGTGATTCTTTCCCTGTGTAAGTTAAATGCTTTTGTCCTTCAAGAGAGAAAAGGACATAAGTCACTGCTAGTAAAGCTTTTGAGTACTCAATGATTGAAAGTTGTTCCTGAACAATTTTCTTCTGAGATTTTGTCAAGAGGTGGTTAGTGAAAATAGATTGCTGTAACAGAGCAGATCTGGACTGTTTATGTGTGACAAGGTAAACTGAGCAAGTCTGACACTTCCAACATACAGCCTAGTGCTTGATGTCAGACATGGGAAACTGTGCCTTGTAACTGCAAAAAGATAAGGCAGACTGGTAGTCATGTGAATGTGAGCTTTCACTGTGATTCTGTGCCTAAAAGCAGTCTGTGATTCAGATTTATCTGTTTGTGGTAACTCCTGCAATGCTATATCTAGCTTTTAAGAGGGACACTGAAAATGAGAGGATTCAGAAAAGCTACGAGAATAAGTCTGAAAAAGAAAAAAAAAAAATTTGCTAATACACTTGAGAAGCTTAATCCCTACCTCAGAAGGAGGTATGGAGTAACTTGCTTACAATCCAAAATTAATTCACAAAGTAAAGATAAAGTTAACCAAATATACTACTAGTAGAACTATCCATAGGTAGGATGGATTTTTCCATCTGGAGTGACTTTCAATTTAAAAAGGTAATTATATATTTCATTCTTTTCCAAAGGGAAATTTGGTCATTGCAGCTCTAGTTTTAAAGCCAGAGAGCTGTGCTTTGTGTGCTATAGATTAGATTGGATGATTAATGAACTTTTGTGGACTGAAGAAATGGCTGCAGTGGGATCAGCATTTCTATGATGGAAAGGCTTGTCAGACCTGGCACCTTTTGCAGGTGAGAGATATCTCAGCGTGCCATGGGAAGTGTTCCTGTGTTAATAAGGGAGTCTGCCTGGATCTGTCTTGGAGTATGTGAAGTCTTGTCTGCCTTACACCGTTTAATGAGGCTTTTGTTCAGGGCTGTTAACATGGTTCTCATCTGCCCTAGCGAGGCTTTAATCTCACTGAAAGTGGGATCTTGGTATGTTTAGGGGTTTTGTTTGGTTTTTTTTAGGGTTTTGGGGTGGGTTGGGTTTTGTTTTGAGGATTTGCATTGATATTTTTCCCTACTGTGTCAGATAAATTTAAAGAATATTTGCAGTATAGAGGAGTCTTGCTGTATAAAATACAGGCTTCTCTCTGACTGGTTGTTGTTCTGGAGGCTGTGTTCTTTTTCTTTCTCCTAATGCTAAGAAGGGTTTTATATGAATTTGAATAGGGAAGAAATCGTTATTCATTAGAAATGCAACAGCTTTTGCCAGAATACTTAAAGTTTGTTTTAATATGCTAATGTAAGGTTAAAATGTACTTTTATCCTAACCTTACTAATACCTCCAAACTTGTTTTTGACCATGTCTAGAAACTTTGTAAGAGAGTATAGGTCTTTGGGGAATAGTCAGGTGATCTTTTGGGTGAGGTTTAGAATTAGTGGCCTGGATTTATGTGTTAAACAGAGGAGCAAAGCTGTAAGTTCCATGGGCCATATTTTGATGGTTAAGTGAGGCTTCTGAGCATAAAAGAAATGGTAGTTTGGGCAGCTTGCTTATAGGCTTGTTTGATCCTAGGACCCCGAGTTTGTGATGGTAACTGATACTGAGACTGAAGCTCAGGAGGAAACACCTCTTGAAATGAGGTGATAGAGAGTTATTACCCTGCTGGTGAGGTCAGCTTACCTGTGATCTGAGCTGTTGTATTCAGAGCTGCATGTCACAACTGTAGAATGCAAATTGGGAGGTAACCTGGGTTTTGTGGTGTCTCAAAACAAAGGGAAAACACTAACAGAACAAATGCACAATTATTGCTGTCATTAGTGATTGTTAAAAAATGTGCACACCATTCTGCTGAAGCTGATTGCTTATTTGCATGCTTACTGATATCTGCAATCAAATAATTTCCTAATGATTAGGATTTTTGCTGTACTCCTGGGAGAAGGTGTTGTCTAATTTTCTTCTACAGTTTGCTAAATGGCTCAAATTGTTTGCAGTGGCTACACTTTGAAGATGTAAATACAAAGGGAAGCTGGTTTTTTTTAACAGGCTTCTATTCTATAAATAACTCGGCTTAGTTCTATTTAAGTTTACATATTTTTTTCTGGAACATGACTTTATATAGTTGAACTGGTCCATTTCTAAACAAGGTATGAGAATCATTTGGTTATTTGTCTCCAATATTTGGTCCTTACATAACTGTCTTCTGTAAAACTTTCTGTTGTCACTGAAAATGGCTTCCTGTTTATGATATTTTACAGGTTTCTGGTATATTTTGTGGCTTCAGATGAAAAATGTTAATAAGTTGTTGGCTGCACTTAATAATTCCCTTGGTGATTAAATATAGCATAACCATAAATGCCTAAGATTATCCTCAGGCCAAGTATTTGTCTGATGACTTATAATTAAACTTAGAAATGTGTGTGTATTAAAAACAAGTTGCTGTTTTAATCTTGTGAATGCCATGCTACAGCCTGTTTTATGCCTTTCCTCTTTTAATATTTGGTGCTACATTTTGTAACTCAGAGGTGGCAACCTGCTTCAAATGCTGCCACATGTTGGACATTAGTGGTGATTAGGAGAGATGCTGCATTCATAGAAATGCCTTGTTTTCTTCACTTTAAGGAAGTTGAAATTCCCAGTAGTGTTAAAATTGCCCTTCTTTTTCCCCAAGTCTGTTGAGGGATCTCTTCTCAATCAGCAAGCCACCTACTGAGTAGGTAAAAAATACAGATTCAAGTGAGATAGTTTTCATGCAAAGTAGGGAAAAGATAAGGTTCAAAGTTTCAATCTGCTCACATTTTTCTGCTAATGAGATAAGGATTCAGAGCATAAGTGGCCTAAGAGCTCAGTAGAAATCTACAATTAATAAGGATTTCTTACAGTCCAGTCACTCATGACAACACTTCTGAATGCCAGCAAGGGTTTCTAAGACAAGCTGTAGCAGGTTTTATGCTCTAGAAAAAATTCAGTTCTAAGTAAAACTCAGTATCTTGAGTCTGGATTCTTGGACCTGTTGAACTGGCTGATGGAGGCATTAATATAAATGTGTCTGTGATACTGTGATGCTCCTATTTTCTTTGATTGCTTTTGTCTCACAACCACAAAAATGCTGAACTTCAGTGTAGCTCTTATCTCTTGTAAACAGCATGCTTGAGAAACTAGATTTCTCCTTTAAAGCATTGCTTTCTAAATCATGATTTCACAAACTGTGACTTTCATTTTCCTCTCATGGCAGACCAATTCTTTTATTCCCTGTACACTGGCATTGGCAACACAAGCCCAGACTTCAGTCAGCTGAGTTAGGACTGTGTGTAAACCATAGGGACTCTGCAGCTACAGGTGGAAACTTGACAGATGTGAGTTAATTTGTCATTTTTCCATGTGTCTCTTTCCAGAGTAATTGCAAAGAACTCAGTTTCTTCAAAGCAGTGCAGATATTGGATACCTTTCTTGGATGATCAATTAAAAGTGTGCATTTCAAGGCTGGATGTTGCAAGCCAAGAAACCATAGCCCACCTACTTCAGCAGATTATGTGCTTTCCAAGAATGTTATTTTTATAATCACAGAAATAACTGAAACATAACTGGAGGCATTACAGCTTAGAGGAGACATGTCTAACATGTTCCTCTTTAGCTACACTCGAACCTTTCATGTTTACTTTCCTCAGAAGGTGAGGGGTGGATGTTTTTTCTGTCTCCATCCCTTGCTGCCTTTTTGCATTACAACGCTCAGCATATCAGTGGACAGCAAATATGTACTCAAACAGAGGTCAAACATAAAGACTTTCTTTTATTCATGGTACTAGAAGGTAAAATTACTTATTTTTTTAAAAGCTGATCTATGTCAGGGCAACTCTGCTCTCTCATGTGTTACATGCACTTAAATACTTGACTTTGAGGTTGCCCTTGTGTTCTTGAGGCCTACGAGCTCAGTTCTCAGGTACAAGATGCCAGACCATCGTAGGATGTGAGTGCAGGGTGATGTCCAGGGGACTTTTGAACTGCAAGAAGCAGGAACGTCCTTAGTAAAAAAGAGCAAAATATGGGAATCTTGAGGAGGTGGGAGCAGTGTTGGCTCTAGTTTATTAAAAGGCCATCAAGGTGCAGATAAATCTTTGTCCTGGGATTTTTTGCACAAACATAGTGAAAGGGAAGTGGTCAACTAACATGCTGCAGGAGTGTGTCAAAAGTAAGCATGCTGCAAGGTCGTACAGTCAAAAGTGGTTCTTTGCCTCCTTCCTTCTTTTTTCCCCCACCCTAAATATAGATAGCAACTAATCTAATGGTGGAGATGGGTTTAATGGTGAATGTCAAGCTTTGGTATAATACAGGTGCTCAAGTAGAGAATAGCATCCATGTGCTTAAGATCTTTAGAAAGGTTAAAAAAAAAGTGTGAGAGAGGCTTTTGTAGTATGTTTATACCTGGTTCTAGGAACATTTAAAAGTGATTTCTTCCTGTAATAGCTTTATTCGAGCTGAGTCATGGCCTTATATAGCATTTAGTTAAGACCACCTCTAAAATAACTGTCCAATATCCATTAAGAAAAAAAATATGATCCTCTTGCATCTGAAAGTGAAAAGTAGGACTTTTACACAGAATATTTTCTGGAGAATGTGCTGAAGCTCTTCATTTGAATGGGGCACATTATAAACACATTTGTTTATAAGAGTATGGAGTTAAAGTCCATCAAGAGGGTCTTCTTTGCTGTGAGTTTACTGCCCAACTTGAATCTTAACAAAATCATAGACAGTGATCTTTAAAATGAGGTGAACTGTAGAATAGGATGAAAAATCAAGAAGTGATGGTGATGCTGCTATTCATTCTTACTGGAGGAAACTATTACCTTTATTCCTACAGTCTAGTGACAGCATCTGGTGAAAAATCCAGTGCACTGTTGTATTCCTGAAGTGGTACTCCAGGTAGACATTGATGTTCTAGGTTGTGTCCTTGTGTTCTGTGGGCCTCCATGAGGGCTTGATTTTTCTCTGTCACCTCTGTGTTGTGGCCTTGCTGCCTCTTCACTTAGTCTGTCCTAGAATATTTAGTCCCAGAAGGGCTCTCATCTCCTTATGGGTGGAGCAGGTTGCTGTTGTAGCACTGTAATGCCTGGTGACTGGCATCTGGCGTGATACAGGGGCTAGTTTGGCCCATGCCAAATAAATACTCTTACATAAGTAAGCATAAAGTTACAGTGAAGATCACATTTAGATACCACCTATTCTTTGTTGCTCTTCTGATCTTCATTTGTTCTCCAAGATAAAATGACACAGCCAGTATGAAGACAGTTGATGGCTGAAAATAAATCTGTTTGCATAACCTTTTACTGTTCTTTGTTGCAGCTCTCAAGTTCCACTTACAAATATAGGAGTGAGGAATTCAAGAGACAGTTTTCTCATCTGCCAGACTCAGAGAGACTCATAGTAGGTAAGAAGTAATCACAGCAAAAGTCCTTGTCTTCTGTTTGATGAGTTCAGATTGCAGTCATGTAAAAAAGCATTTTGGGGATTTTATGGCAAATTCTAACTACAGCTGATAACTCTGTATTCTCCTGTCTTTGAACTAGCATGAGATGCCTTCAAAGAAAGCCAGGTCCATACTTCTCTCCTCTACTGCCTGCTTTGTGCAGGGAGGGGAAAAAAAATGCTGTTGTTTCTGAGACCCTGGTAACTAGGAAGATCATCCTTAGCAAAAACTTCCCTCTTGCTCCCTGGAACTAATACCCTTGCCCAAAGCACCTTGATTAATGTGACTCGTGGGACTGAGTGACACAGTGGGTGGTTGCAATTTAAAAGACTATTTTTCAGATGAATGGGAGAGGAAAGAAGCAGGTGTCAGAGAATATCAATATGATGCATAACTTTTCTCAGCACTGAAATACTCCTTTTCCAGTGCTGTTTCACTCCACTGCAGAATCCAAAGAAGGCAAGCATGTAACCCCAACTCCTTTGCATAGTGATGCACCTTATTCCCTCCTTTATCACCTGCCTGTGCTGTATTTGTGTAACATATACACTGTATATTTTCATACAAAAGTGGCATTGTGACTGTTTAAAGTTCATCTCATTTTTTGCAACTTCTAAGGAAGCAAATACTAACAGGCTATTTAGTGTATGCTTGCAGTATGCCAGCAACAGCTCTGAAGCAGTTAAATCTCTGTGTCTTTTTCCAGCGTCAGGAGGCAGCTATCCTCTGAAATGCCTTCTGCATTTTTAAAATACTTCAGTATGGATAGAAAACAGAAGGAAATAATATTACTTCAAAGCATTGTTTTGATGTTTCTCCTTACACTTGATGCAGAAAGCCATGGAGCAAACTCTGAAGCACAGTTTCAAAGAGACTGTGTAGGATTTAGAGAAAGATTTAGGAATGGGTTAATCTCAATTTGTTCCATCAGAAGCAAAGCCACTACATATATATATATATATATATATATTTTTTTACCCCATAAAAAGCAGTGTTTCCTTGAAAGGACTTTTTGCATCTTCCAAGCAAGGAGCTTTTCCTTTGCTTGGTGTAGAGAAACTTGGTGCAGGCTTTACAGTGCTTTAAGAAGGCATTGCTTGCTGCTGTTCATTAAAAGAACTGTTCCTGCTTCTGGTTTTAAATCAGCTGTTAAAATAAGCAACTATTCCACTGTAATGAGCACTGTATATAAAGACTATATAAAATATTTTCTTATAATGAAAGGAATTATTTAGGCTGTCTAAATGGGAGCTTAAAGGAGTGCCACTATGATTTGCCTGAAAACTGTTGTTTTCAAGCAACATATGAAGTTACTGGTTCTGAAAACTTAAAAGAAGAAATGCTGATCTCTTCCATTTGTTTTGATATGCTCTTTTGTGTAGGTAGGTCAGAGTGGGGTTGCTCATCACTTGCCCAGTGGTGACCTTTATTGGACTGAATCCCCCTGTTAAAAACCCCAGAAGTCAGTTGCAAGCTTCTTTGTAATGCTTTCCTCAAGTCCTTAACTTCAAACTCCTGTTGCCTTCCTTTTGTCAGCATTTTGCTATCTTACTGTTCTTAAACATGCACTTACAGCTAATTTCTTTAGATTTAGGCTTTTGTAGTTCTATTTGTAGTTACATCTCCAAGGGCTTGTGTACAAGCCTTGTTCTTGTTACAAGAAAATTTATTTTCACTTGATTGTTTGAGGGGAAAAACACCAGAGAATTTAAAAAATCGTAATAAAAGCTTCTGTAAATGCAGATATAGGTTGATGTTAGGATGTTGAGGACTCCTGAACTTCTTGATATTTGAACAAGAACTGTATTTTTTATGTTCTTGTAGTACACAAAATCAAAATTCTGGCTCAGACAATACTGCATACAAAGCTATTAGATCCCTCTAAGGGTAAAATTACTAATATATATTGCATCAATACATACATTCTGCATATTTTCTATATATTAGGTAGCCTTCTTTAGGTTGGCGCTCCAAAAAGAGATCTGTCTTAATTATCTAGCAGCAGTACTTCTTAAAAATCTCAGGGAGCTTTCCCAATTTCAGAGCCTGAAGATTCAAACAAAAGGAATTTTTCAGAAGTGCAACTAAATCCTCTGCTCTTGTTCTTAATTAGCAGGTATCTGATGATGGGTAATTGCATTGTAGATGAAATCTGTTTCTCAACAGGGATGTTTCAGCCAGAGATTGACTATCATTTTTATGATACTATGCCAGGAAATATCCCCTGCCTCAAGAACTGGATAGCTTCAGTCTGCCTGTTAGCGTGTCACTCTGCAGATAGTTTTAGCTAGTGATAGATCTGTTCAGTGGAAAACTATTATCTTGCTACAACATATGAACTCCTGTTCTGTAGGAGTTGACAGTATAATCTGTTGTGCTATAAAATGTTTGTGTATTCTGTTGTTTAGGTGCTTTGAAGTCTGACTAATGAACATTTCTTCCGTGTACTCCTGGTCTTGCCTGGCACCTCTTCTCTGAAAACTTTAGATAGTGCAGAGGGGTTGATAGATGGAGTGCTGTCCTCACACCAATATACCATCAACTCTGGCTTTGGGCTGTTCCCAGAGCAGTGGTCTGCATGCAAGCCAGTACAAGTCTGCCTTCCTAGACTTCTTAAAAGTGAAAGAAATGGCTTTTTATTGTACTGTAATACCCCATCTCATTTTAGTTAACAGGATTGGGTCAACTGTGCTGCAGTCAGTGGGTGAGTAACTTGCTCTTGCTCTCTGTACACAGATTACGCCTGTGCACTCCAGAAGGATATCCTGCTGCAAGGACGCTTGTATCTGTCTGAAAACTGGCTCTGTTTCCACAGCAACATTTTCCGATGGGAAACCACAGTAAGACCTCTTAGCTCACTTGAATCCCACCTTTTCTTAGTCCTATCCTATCAGGATATACGATTAGAGTCTCTCAGCTCTCATCCTGTCAATCTCATATTAGTAACTCTGGGCTCTGAAGAAAGAGCCTGCATCCCTGAGTGGAAATGCAGATCTGTTCTCTGTAAAATAAGAGTAGCAATGGAGGCATTTGAATGCTGAAGTAAGCCTGCTTAGTCAGTCATTCAGCATAAGAAGTTTAGGATTTATGCTAAACCTGGCCTTCCACTTTTCTAGATGACGATTTGCCTTTCCTTACCATGCAAAGTTGTCCTATAAAGGAATGTAACACATAATCTCCTACTGTAAGTCCTGAGGTGTGACCTGGTATATGGTGATGCCCTATTCAAGAGCCCTCCAGCACTGAACCTTACTTGACTTAGCCTTACATGTAAATACCAGCATCTAAGAACAGCTGAAGGGAATTGATAAATGACTTCTGCAAGTATTGTGGTCTGTGGCTTTTGAACAGTATGAGCAAAGGTAGATATTTGTGATATGTTGGCCTTTTATTTCTGTCAGATTAGGTTAATGAGTTAAAATTTTTCATTCAAACAGTTGTTGCATCTGCTGTAGAACTTGCATGAAACAGTGAATAAGAAAAGGAAGATAACCTAGCAAACAGAGGATGGACATGTCAAAATGTTCTGTGAACTGTGAGACTGCTCATAAGTTAATATCTCATATTTGAGTGCTCTGAAATACACAGGACAAACAACAAATAGCTTGTGTATTTAAGACTATGAGGGGCTGTAGAAATACTAAACTGAAATCCGAGCTTACTTTTGTCAGATGGATTTGATGATTGAATATTTCTTATTTTAGATGTAAAATTAATTTAAAAATAAACCCTTTGGAATTATACCCTTGAATATATAAACTGTTCAAAGACTGAGTGTTTTTTTAACCGAAACATCCTGGTAACCTGTTTCTGCCTATCTAGTGGAGTGATATCTCCAGCAATACCTTTAGGCAATCTGGGCTCATCAGCTACAATGGTAGAGCCAACTTTGGGACCTCATTAGCAGGCTGTGTTGTTGCAAAGGGAGAGGGAGTAAGTGGAGATTATTCTGCTCACACAGGAAAAAACAAGTTAGAGCTGTAGGTTCTTCCTTTCTCTAAGCTGAATGGCAGCACAGCCTTATATTCAAGAGGAGGGGGGATAGGCTGGAAGGAAATGACTTCTTGCAGCCAGTCAGACCATGTTCTTCTAAACAGAAACATTTCATCTACTAATACACAAGTAAAACATGCCTAGGCAGGAAGAATTTCTTGCAGTGGCTAGACTGCAAATGAAATTTTGAAAATGGACTATATTGTAAACTTCTGTGAGATAACACGGTCTGTTATCTGATCTCTTTCATCTATGTCCTGCTTTATGTATAGCATTCTGATTGGGATTGACTTTCAGATCTGTGATTTGTGTTTGGTTGGGATTGTGGCTGGAGAAGTGAAAGAAAAGCAGAAAGAACCACTTACTTCCCTAGTCCTAATGTTAAAGAAAAGGACATGACTCTTAAGTCACTTCAGCTTCTACCTTGAAATGCTCCCTGTTAAAGCAGCAAGTGGAGACAGTAATTGCCTTTGTGATCTCATCTGAATCGCATCCCAGGGTTTGGGGTTTGAGTTCCTTTCACACGTTCTGTAACTTCTAACTTTTTAGTCATGAGTTATTTTTAATATGTTTTATTAAATGTGTTTCTGCCTAGATTTCTATTGCTTTGAAGGATATCACTTTCATGACAAAGGAGAAGACTGCTCGTCTCATTCCAAATGCCATACAAATAGCAACAAAAGGAGAGAAGGTGAAACTCTGGCTTTATGTTCTTACTAAATGGTAGAGCACAGCACTTGTTCTAGTCTATATTTGTATAAGTAACTTCCCTGTCCAATGTTTAAATGTGATTGGGATTAGAAGGCAGGCTTAGGTTTGGTCCCTGTGCATGTTTGCTTGATAATTCAATTCCAGTTGAACTGCATAATCCCTTAGTGGTGTTGATACAGTAACCAGAAGGTAAGAGTTTGTCTCACCTATTCAAAGGAAGACTAAAATTCAAAGCATAAATTCAGAATGTATATTCTTCATACTGGAAAAATATCAAAGTCACTGGATTTCAAGTGCTCCTTGAAGATAACTGCTGAAAAGAAGAGGACTGTGATGTCATGGGTTTTGAGTAATGGAGAAATTTACCCCAGAACATGTGCTGGGAAACGAAGTTTTTGAATGTGTATTTGAAAAACTGAAAAGCATGATGCAGAGTCTTATGTGCAGTATGCTTTGTGATAAGTTTTTGTATAAATGCCTTGAAAATAATAATTCTTTGCAAAGAACAGAGCTTTCCACTGTGAACCTGGAGCTGTTCTTTGGGAAGCAACTATGATTGATCATATTTGGCTGTTCCCTCTCAATTCATCCAGTATTAACTTTCAGTGACAAGGAAGATAGACCTCTTTGCTAAAAACCCCCCAACTTTCCAATAGGAAAGATTTTAACACTGGAAATTATGCATGTAGTTTGATATTCTATTTTAATTATTTTAATTTCACATCATCTTGTGTGAAAAGGTTAGTAAAAGGCTTATGTGGCAGAAGAATAGAAATAGCTGCAGCCTGTAAGAAATAGGCATATGTGTTTCTGATTTGTTTAAGCTCCTGTGGGAAAAATTTAAGTGTGTTTAAGTTGAGGAGGAGCTCTTCCTTTACGCCAAGGGTAGTCACATGGCCAGAACAGCAAGTGTCTTCATAAACAATGTGGACATTGGGGAAAGGTACTCACTGAAAGTGATACAAACTGTGGAACCTGAGAAATATGACCCCTCAGGTTTGTTGAATGTGAAATAGGGCAAACTGTTACTGATAACCTTGGGTATTCAAGATACAAGGAAGCAGTCTGGGATTCTTGAAAATAGCTACATGTGAGCTTATTTTTTACCTTGTTTTTTTCCTGCAGTTTTTCTTCACGTCATTCAGTGCAAGAGACAGAAGCTACCTCAGTATCTTCCGTTTATGGCAGAATGTGTTGCTGGATAAGGTAAGCTTGTCTGTATCAGTACCTGTGGTTAAGCAACCAAATAAACTTTTTCTAATGTAGGCAGATGTGCCTCTGGAGAATAAGAGACTTGAAATTAGCTTTTCCTTTCTGACTTGGAATTCTAATCTGATGTTCTGCTTTGGTTCCTTGTACTGCAGATCACAGACAAAATTCTCATCTTTTCCTTCTCAGACTGCCACCTACAACTCTGCTGTTGGAGCATTTTGTCTTTGCATATAGGTTGCATGCTTCTCTTCACTATGAGCTCAAGCATATGTTACTAAATTGGCATGCATTTGCTTCACATTTTCTATGCCTAATTTGTGATCAAAAAGGCAAGAGGTTTTCTCAGTGAAAACTTTCAAGGAAAAAGGCCAAAACTCCTTCTCAGATAAGTTAGCTGAGCCTTTGCCAGCCAACTCATTACAACTCTGCTGACCTTGAATAAATGCAACAAAGGCAGGCTGTATGACATGGAAGTGTATTTTGGCAATTTTGGCTAGTTAGCTTGATTTATATTGCAATTTGTGGATACTTAAGCTAATATTTCTAAAAATGGACTTATACTTTTGCAGAACATCACTGTAAGAAAAACAACTTTTGTAAACCAGTTCCTTCCTGTTTATGTCTCTCATTGTTTAAATATTTTAGCACAGTTCCAATTACACACAGAAATATCCATATATAACACTACAATGATCCCCAAAGGTTTAAAGCTGTTGTGCTACTTACACATAGTAGCTACACTTTTTTCTTTTTGTTAGATAAATTTTAGGGCAGACTAGAGGCACTTTTTGTCAAAACAAAAGCTGAAAATAAAGGGAAGTACTATTTAAGATAAACCCAATGTTTCTTGCAAATCTCTCATCCCTCAAATCAAATACTATTTAATTGTAACTTCATAACCATCTCATCTTGAATCCAGCCACAATGTACCATGTCACCTTTTGACTGGAATGTTCAAATAGAAGTAACCTTCCTTTCTTCCATTGTGTAGAGTTTGTCAGAAATGGCACTTACGTTATTCAGTTGATTAGTTTGTGATGCTGGAGGGTCAATGTATGGACATTCAGGTATACAAACCTATCCTAGGGCTGGAACAGAGGCAACAAGCTTTGTACTGTTCAGTATTAGTTTTTCTTGTGTGTTTCTTCTCTGTGACACTGAAATGAGTGTCACATTAGGATCAATTTTTCACTTTAGAGCAGTAGCTAAAGGATGGATAAGAAAGCAGGAGGCATGGAGTGAATGCAAGATGAGATGAATTAAGCCAACAGGTTTTAGGAACCAGTGCATTTGAGTAGCTTGGGAACTATCCTTATTTCTATCAAATCTTGCTGTTAGCTTGCTTGCATCCTCACTGAAGTATGTTAAAAGATAAATCTGCTTATGAGAATTTCTGCTTGGGGTTCTCAGTTGTGAAATGGAGCACGGTCATGAGGTGTATGTAGAGCTTTTTAATGTAGTATGTTTGGAACTATTATTGAAACAGGATTTCTGTTAGGTTGAGCTCCTACTTCGGAAATAAAGTAATGACTTCTGGTTCTCTGCTAGAATGTGTTTGAGTCACCTGCCAGCCTTCTTTGTGGTATTCTTTACTAGATAAAGCTGTAGAGGGGCACTGTGGAGTTGAAAGTGGAAATTGAGGTTGCTGGAGCTGGATCCACTGACACTACTAGAATGGCAGCTGTCTACTGAACTAATATTAAAAGAGAGCCCTTGGTGTTTTCAAGCAGTTTTGTTTTCTCCCCACCACTCCAATGTCAGGAACAGCATACATTTGGAAAATGTCCCATACACCTGCGGCCCTGCCATGGTATGCAATGCCTGTGTATGTGTAGTTTGGTGTTCCTGGCTTCAGTGATCAAAGGGATGCCATCAGAATTTGTCAGGCTTTTGACAAAAAACAAATCTCACTCTGGAACCAGTTACAAAAGGAACTGGTTTTAATGTTTCCTCTGCAAATAGCTAAATATTTTAAAGCCTGTGAATAGCTTGGTTATATTCTGGAGCACATCTGCTAGACCTGGAGATGGCATCCAACTCTTAAACTATGAAATAAATTGTCATCAGAAGTATAACTCTGACGATAGATGTCACAGTGCTGATTTCAGCCGCCTGATAGTGAATAATCCCCAATTTTCAGGATTCAGATCTGGCGGGGGTGGAATTACATTTGCTTCAAATCATGTCTCTGCAGAGGTAATTTTCAGTCCCTGGCCTCTTCAGCACTTCTGGGCATAGATCTTGTGCTATGAAATCTCACCTCTGAGGAGTCACCAGTCTGCTTTACCTGATACACCTTAAGCTTTCACCCCCTGCAGAACTTCTCGGTGGGGTCAGCCTCATACCCTTTCCCAGATCTCCATCTGGTGGCCGTTCTGCCTTGTACTTCCCAGTACTGCATGTCCTAGGTGGCTGAACAAGTAGTCCTTTGACGAGTCTGCCTTTCTACTAGAGGTGGCTTGCACTGTGCAAGAAAACCAGCAAGTGGTTACATGCTATTCTGTGCCCAGGCTGACTTCATCCATCAAGATGCTTTCCCCCAACTTTGCACCAGTACTGGGACAGGACTCCTAGTCCCCTTCAGCTCAGTTATGATTCTGCAGCTCATAAGTTCTTCAGACCTTGCTCATAATACACTATTAGTCTGTTTGGTGCCCTTCAACTTTAATTCCTCTGCAAATCAGTGGGTACTTTCCTCTTATCATGGGCCTTTCTTAGGCTTTTTATTCTTTAAATGTCCATGCAAAGACTTTTTTCTTTGAAGAAAAATTCTACATTTTTATTTTCTGTCCCTATTGCAAAATGTGTGCAGAGTGAGTCTTGTAGCCTTTTACCTTGTCATTGTTTTTTAAATGATCCAGCATCATGGAAAATAAGGAATCATTAATGCAGGTCTGGAAGAGACATGACACCAGTCTTGATAAAACAGATAGCTGCTTCTACATCCACTACAGCTTTCAATAAATACTTCAGCTTATAAAATCAGCCAAAAATCCTGTTTTGCAGAGGACTTTCCAGACTGGTACAAGAAGTTTATTCATGGCTGCTATTGACAACAAGAGCAGGGCTATTCACAATTTTGCTTTATTTTCCTAAACCTTATGGGTGTCAAATATCCCTGAAGTTTAAGGGAGAAGGAACAAATTAAAATGTAATTAGGCAGGTCATTCAAATCCCAAACAAACACAGCACTCCTTATTTCTAATGGAACAAGGTCTTAACTTAATCGGTCTCAATTCCCATGAGTCCTCTGCCTTAGAGTTGGATTTATTTTCCTATTGTTCTTCTTATGCTTTGCTGGGTAGAGATTTGCACCTGTCTCCGGAGACATTGTGGCAGGTAAGTCTAGAGGTGTGAGAAGGGACTAGAATTTTTGATCAGCTGGGCTTCTTGAGGCAAACATCTCCTTGGACAGCAGTTTTGCCTTCCCCAGCAGTTTCTCAGGGAAGGTTGTGAAAAGAGAGATGTTTATTTGCACCTTTGTGTACAACAAGATTAATTTAAGAGATGAATGAAGGCTTGATTTGATTCTGAGCTTCATGTTTAGGCAATTGGAGGGAGAGTTTGCTGTTTCCCTCCTCTGTTCTGCAAACAATCAGAGTTCTGTATCAGAGTTGCCTGGCCGGAGTGTGGTGTATGGTGAGGGTTGTCTCTTTAGTCAACCTGTATGGCATGCCTTGTTCTTATTTCTGCATTTGTCCATACTCTGTAGTCTTGCTTGTGCCATGACGCTGCTTTGTCTGGCATGAAGCAAAGTATTGATGAGCTCTGCTCTGCTTGAAAAGACAAAGGTGTATCCCAGCTGCTTCTTGTAGCCTTTGTTTTTGTATACAAAAAGAACTGAGGAAAAAGCCAGTGCAAACCATCACCTTGAATGGGCAAAGTAATTCACGTTTAGATCTTGCCTTTCAAGCTTCAGAGCTTCTCTAAGCTGACGTCTCAAAAGCAGAAGTCTGACCCAGAAAATTTATGCCCTTTGCTTTCAGAACTGACTCTTTCTGATACAATAAAGCAAGTCATGTTTTATCTTGGTTTGTGACCATTAAGAACTTATTATATCTAGCTGAGCTAGGAATAATTGAGCAGAGTGCAAGAATCCTGTTTTAGAAGCAGAAGTTGGTAACATTGCTTTTACAAAACAACATGAAACAGCTTTATAGATTCCTTTACAGAAGCTGAAAAGCTTCTCTGCTTTCATCAAATTATTGATTTGCCTATAGACAGAACATACCGGTGAATTTATTTAGCAACATTAGCTCTGTGCCATTATGACTGGGAATCAAGGCATTGGCAATATTGGGCAACAGAAATGAAGATTGCTTTCTGTCCTTTGATTCCTGGTTGGAAGGTGTGCTAGCTAAAGATCCAACTCAGTTGTATTTTGAAACCACGTAATGCCCACTCATTTTTGGCCATTTAATAAGAACAGCTGTAGGTAGTTATTTGTGGTTATGTGTTTATTGCTCCAGAAGACAGAATGCCTGGGGAAAGTAAGGCCAGCTGTAAGTGGATGCACGTCTTCCAGCACTGCCTTGCTCTGTAGAACAAACCCCTGCAGAGGTAGGCTGGCATTAGCCGCTATGACCCTTGCTTTATAGCTGTGTGTTTTGTGTTTTAATGTTTACTTTGCCCTCGCTAGGATTAAATACCTTGAAACCGATCTCTGCCAGTAGGGTGTTTGTTGCCAGCTGCTTTCTGAAAAGCCCGAAACCGTGTTGAAAATACCCGATGGAAAAACCCTTCGTCGCCTCCCGAGTTGGGCTGTTTGCCCCGGCCCTCGGGGGGAGCGGCTCCCGTGCGATGCGATGCAGTGCGGGGGGCGAGGGGGCAGCGGCCGAGATCGGCTCAGTCCCGCCCCGGGCCGGCGGCGGCAGCCGGGGAAGGCGCTGTCCCGGTGCGGGCGGGGNCGGGGCGGCTACGGGCGAGCATTTACATCCTGCGTGCGGGTCAGCGCCTCCGCGTCTGGCTAAAATTGCGGGTACTGTAACTAACACTCTACAGGTGAAGCAAGCGGGTGGGGAGGATCATTTATAGGCCCTTTAAATAATGCATGGGTATTTAATGTCATCATTTCATGCAAATAGTAAGCGCTACTTGTGTTACTGCCTGATTAGCACAGTCTTGTTCCCTTGATCAATATGGATGGTGACCGAGGCACATTTTCCAGTGTGGTGTCTCCTGTTTTAAGATCGCTGGTATTGCTCTCCGAGCTCTGTTAAATACCAAAACCTTTTATTTCCTTTCGTTCTTCTTTTTTTTGCTCTCCCTCCCCCAACCCTTTACAGCCGAGGTGGACTTTGAAACTCATTGCTTACTTTGCAGATATGAGTCTCTAAGCTTTCACCTCTAAGCTTTCCGAATGATCTAAGAGAACTTAAATATGACTCCGTAGCTGTGGGAATTTTTGGAAGATGATAGAGATATTGTAGAGAAGAAGACTTAGCTAGTGGTGAGTCAAGGTAATCCTGAAGAAAAGCAACTTTTTTTTCGTAAAGAGGATGCTGGTGGTACAAAGTGAGGACCTCCTGTCCCACCTTGGCAAAGTGGGCAGTTGGCTGACCTAGCCACTAGTGTTGTGACTGAAATGCTAGCCTCGTATAATTTGTAAAGTACTCTGAGCATCCTCAGGAAACAGGTGGGTGTCTATTAAGCAGTTTGTTCAGAATCAAAGAGGTACTTACTTACCTTGTGCCATATCAACTGAAGTTCAAGAGGGAGGTATCTTGAAGGTATCTGTGAAAATATTGGTGCCCTGTGAAGAAGCAAGTAGTTGCTACAAGTGTGTGTTTTCTTAAAACTATGATTTTTCTTGCCCCTGGTGTTATTGGTTGAACAGCGATGGGAGTATGGAGTAGACAGGAGTACAGTTGCCCAAAATGCTGAAACCCAATCTCGGAATGTGATACCTGAATGCTTTCGGTCCTTGTCAGAATTGAGGTTAAAGGCTGTGGCGTAATTCAAACTTGTTGCTGTTTTTCCTCCAGTGCCTTACTGTCCCATACTGTGGTTCTTGACTAGCTTGCTTTGTTTCAGAGGCTGACCAAGCAGGAATTCTGGCAGCTGGTGCACCAGAGCTATGGCTCTGAGCTGGGCCTGAACAGCGAGGAGATGGAGAGCTTCCACTCATCATCTGAGGACAATGGGCAGTCTCGGTAAGGAGAGGCTGTACAGCCTATTGAAACACCTGGGGAGGAGCAGCGTCCTTTTTGTTAGAAACTAAAGAACTGCCGTAGCCTTAGCAGAAAGGTTAAGCCTGTAGTAAAAGGAAGCAAAGGTCTGAACTGCATAGACTGAATGTGTATAAAAACTTGACTCTGTGAATTTTCTAAAATGGTAGCAGTCCAGCTGAGGCCCCTTAGAAGAGGAGAAAGGAAGACTTTGCTCTCCCTGGATCTGCTTGGGGACCAGCATAGGGGAGCTTAAATAGCAGCACATGATGGTGCCTAGTCAGCACCTGTATGCCCTTCAAGAGTTTGGAAGGTTTGAATAGAATGGAGTATGCTATGGTTCAGACACCTTTTTCTTCCTCTCCTCTGTGGAGACTGAAATACTTGTTTTGCCTTGTTCTCCTGATCTCTGAGGTCTTAGCTTATTTTTGTATTGTCCTCAGCTTGAACTGAGAAACAGGAATAATAATATAATAAGCTGGAATAATTGTAATAATAATGGTGTGGTTTTTTGAAAGAGTTGCCTTGATTTTTTTTGAACAAATGTGAACTCAATAATGACGTGCCATTGTCAATCTAATAACAGCACTTTACATATCTCTGTGTAAATAAGCATGACTCTCCAAAAGTGAACAATGTAATTTATGTTCCTTCAATGCTGTGTTATCTTAGTATGTTTGTGAGACAAGTGTCTTGAGCTCATAACAGGCTTCAAAAGGTGTTCTATTAAATAGTTTCTGATTTTTTTTGTTTGATTGATTTGGATTTTGTTTTGGGTTTGCTGGGGGGGTTTTTTGTTATGTTTTGGGTTTTTTCTGTTAAAAAGTCACAACTTTGCAACTTCATAACAAGCAATGCAGGAAAAAAATATTTTCTGACACTTTCTTAAAACATTTTCTTTTCAAATTAATTATAAGCTGTATCTGTTTCCTCATTCCCCCCAGCCCTCACTTTCTTAGTTTTATTAACCTGATGATTAGAAGCTGAATCTTCTGAGAGGTGGCTGGAATGAGGGAAATGCCTCGATATTGATGAGCTGTATGTGGGAAGAATGACTTGGTAGTTTATAACATTATCTGAACAGCCATGTTTTCAATGCAAAAATCACATGAGATGCTTTCTTGGATTTCTCAGCACTTATATCTCCAAAGATATCTTCTTTTTTTGTTTGAGCAGATCCAGCATTTGTGATGATTCTGGAGAAAGGGATGAAAAACTACCCAAAATGATTGGTTTAGTTCGTGAGCCCACACTTCAAACAGAAGGAGACTCACTCAACAGGCACATGTTGCCAGGAGTAAGTGCTGACACAGCCTTTCTTGCTGTTTGTAGCTGATAAGCATATGTGCTCAACTTGTCGATTTGTAAGCATAGGATGAGTGGAGATGTAACTTCCAAAGAAGTCTTTGAAGAGTCAAGAATGTTTCTTAAATTTGAAAATTAGCAAAATTCTGTATAAGAGAATATAGTTGGTGTGAGCTTCAGCAGTGCTCTGTCACTAATTTGCTGCACAGCTTGGCAACAATGCTGAGGCTTATGCCTTGGTCTGTTTTTGGTTTAGCCTTTGAAAAAAATTCTTGTTTTTTCTTATCCAGTTCCCAAGGGGACCTTATCTGTGTTTTATCCAAGTGCTTTTTGAAAGTAGTGCCTTTTTCACTTCCAATGCTTTCTTGCTTGTGCTATTTGTCACTTAAAGGTATCTCCTCTTATATTACTGTCTTTCCTATACATAAGGCTTATTAAGGGCAGTTACACTTTGTCATCCTTGCCTTCAAAGGTCAGTTAGTCTACTGTTGTGAATACATGAAACCTTTTTTTAATGCTTCAGAAGGAAGGGGAAAACCCCCACACTTGCTATGATAAGGATTAATTTTACCTTGATGCCCTGGGTTAGTACAACTGAACAAGCATGAATGCCTCACTCGTGTTCACTCATGTTGTATGAATTTGTGAATGTGTTTGGCTGGTGTGAACAGCAAGTGCATTAGTAGTGATACCTGAGATGAGCACAATGTCTAGCACAATTACTGGAACTCCTGTGTGCAGCTGTAGTCCTAAAAAGTTGTAGATATTTTCTCTTGGTTATTAGATATCCCAAAGATCTTGGAAAAGCAAATAAACCACTAATGCATTTTTTATAAGCTTCACTAGGGCTGGGTACTTAATTGCCAGTTTTGCTTTGGAGAATTTGGGGAAGGAAGAAAGGGGATGGTTTAAATTATTTTTACTACCCTGTAAATCTTCTGGCTTTTGTCACTTGCTAAAACTGATCTGGAGGATAAGTAGGATTTAAATAGTTTTGCCAAAATCCAAGTTAATGGCTAGAGACTCATATCCAGCAAACAATATTGGTGTTTCTCAGATGTTAAAAACTTAGGTGCTTGAGTGATGGGTGTTCCTCATGGAAACTCTAGCAGTATAAAACAGGCTTTTGAGAGAGTTGTAAGGGAGGTCTGAGAGTACTAGAGATGCTGCTGGAATTTGGGCTGTTTGGGATAACTAAAAATCTACACAGGTAGCCTTAGTTTGGGTGAGTCTTATTTGCGCAAGAACAAACCATTTAAAAATAATTGCTGTGCCTGGAAAAGAGGCCACACCCTGAGATGGCTCTTGCAGGTGCTAAATGTAATTGGGCATCTTGGTAAGGAGGAATGCCTGGGGATTTGGTCTGTAAAAATGCCAGGATTCTGCCCTGAATAAACTGCCTCTGAAAAGTCTTTTAATTATAGTGTAGAAGTGCAGTCTTGATAAATGTGTTACTGTTTCAGGGTAGCTAAAATGCACAATGATTTTGTTTAGCTGTATGTGTCACTTGGCATTACTCAAGAATGTCCATGCTCTCTCCACAGCCCCAGGATTGCAGCATGTTTTGTAGAGCCACAAGGGCAGTAGGAGGAGGCAGTAGTGCTTAGAATGTATTTATCAGAAGCCATCACAGTGATGACACAAAGCACACTTAACCACCTTCCAAAGACTGGAGGGAAACAGGCTTAAACTCTCCTTTACTGCTCTGAGAGACAAAGTAAGTCCCAAAGCTCTCATAAGAGGAAGACCTAAATAGTGGAGGGGTTGGCTCTAGTATTTGACCCATCTTGAAAAAGATATTATTGATGCCTGTCTGTAGCCAATTGAGGAAAGTCTGTGTGGAACAGCAGTCATGGCTCATCTGCCTCCCAGTACATGTGAATGTGGGAGCCACCTTGTTGCCTGTTTTGGGCCTTCCAGTCCTAGATCTTGCTATTCACAGGCTGAAAAACAAAAAAACCTTGGCACAGAGCTTAGCAGTACTGGACTAGCTCAGAAGATAAATGTACAATAGGGAATAAATAATACATCTTTAATTCCAGTTGACAGATCTTAAAATCTTTACTCTTTAGTGTGAAAAATACCCAAATGCAAACCAACCCAACTGTATTAAACTCAATCAGTTATTACTGAATATCTTGAATATCTTCTTCCATGACATCATGAAAAGCTTTTTTTCTAGGAGCTGTTGTTTTTGTCTTCTGACTTGAGCCTGGCTTTCCTGCTCTGCTCTTATGCTGCCGGTGGGAACTCCACTACACCAACATCCCTGACTGTTGTCAAAATGCTATGAGACTTCACATGTGTTTGTGCTGGATCAATGTGTCAATTTTTAGGCTGTTCTGTCACAACTAGCTCCTTTTTGACTTCATCTGTATTGGCGTTTTGACATTTAATGTTGATTCTGTCCTAGATCCTGTTATGTGACTGAATGTAACTTACATGGCAGCTTCTCTCAATAGAATCATTTGTTAGCTGATCTGTTTTTCTGATTCAGTCTTCTTTTTAAATGTTTTGACCCTGAAGGAGTACTTTTGTCTGCTTATTCTGCAGTCAGATTTATGCCTGCCTCTGTTTTCCAGCCACTCACCTCCTAACAGCCCTTGGTTGCACAAAAAAGTAGCAGGTTTTTAAAAAACCCAAAAAACAAGAAGTACAGGAAGTACATGATGACTGTTCAAGCAGTGGATGCTTTTGCTTTCTTGAGTCAATGTTGAATAATCTTTAGTGATGATAATTTTGCAAATGAATCAGAACAACTCAATTGAGGAGTCCGGATCATATTTACTATGATCCACTCACTGCTCTTCTGGGGGCTGTGCTGCTCTTGATCCCAGATATTCCACTGGTGGCAGTGGGGTCTTGAGGAGAGATTTAGAATGCAAACTGATTCAAAGCTGGTAGCCAGGCTTTTTGGGTGGCATTTTGAGATACACTAGCTTTGTCCATACAGTTTGCCTGGAGATTTGCTTCTTTAAGTGTGCAATGGCATATATGCTTAGCTGACAGTTCTTGTTTAAGGTTAAGAGCTGCATCATTGATTCAGTGACTGATGTTCAAGGGGATTTCCTTCCTGCTTGTATACTGGAGATGATACTCCATTGCTTTGTTTGTGAGAAGTAAGATTTTATAGGTAGGATGGCTCTAGACAGTATTTTAGAACTTCTTTTTTTCAAAGGGTGATGGTGTCCTACAAAATAAGAACTTTTCAAATATGTATTTGGGTTATCTAAACCTGCTGGAAGAGAATGGCATCCTGCCTGTTTCGATGTGCTTCCCCTCTGGGTGGTTGGACCCTTGCTAAACTATTAGGAAAAAAATAACCTGATGAATACAAAGTAAATCTGTGTAAGGTTGATGAATTTATAAATGCTAATGTGAAAGCAGGCAAGGGGTCCAAACTGTGCAGATGGGTGCAAGGGGACTGTCCCATTTAAGGGAGCTCTTGGTACCAACAGCACATACAAATAGATTTGTTCCTTATTACCAGGGTTTAGTAAAATATTTCAATAATGGGAAGAGAGGTTGGCTGGGGTAGAGGAACAAGGGGGAAATTAGTGCTTGACTGTGTGGTAACTGAGCAGATAGAACTTACTTTGTATGGCTATCTTTTTTTTTAAAGTAACTTTCTCTCTCTTTTTTTTTTTTTTTAATGGTCTCTGATTACTGATATTTTTTATTGTTTTGGTTGTTTCAGGTGGAGGAATCCTCAAGTGAGAAGCAAATAAAGAGTCCTCTTCCATCTTCAGAAAGAAAACCTGCTAAGCTAGTTAGGAGCAGGTCTTTAGAAAAGTCCTTGGACCTTAATGAGAATGAAAATCTTCCAGAGAAGAGCAGTGCCTCAGATAGTGAAGAAGGTAAATCTCTTAACAGTTGGGATCTGTAAGACATCATAACTTTGGTGTTCCATCTCACTTGTGGAGAGAGTTAGAGAACTTTCTGATCTTATGAAACTTGTGTGCTTATTTGTTTCACAGAATTGCAGCAAAACCATTTTTTTATCTTAGTTTCTGGAGGGAAAAACAAGTTGTTGGATGTTTAGAATGAAAACAAAGAAGTTGTGGTTTTCTTTCTCTCTTTTTGTGGGTAGAGTTGCCAACAGCTTAAACCAAAAGTTTCTTGACAATGGGGTGGTGTTAATTTTAAAGATGTTTTGTTTCTCTGTTTGTATTTCTTGGAATCTGAGGGGAAACATTTCAGGCTGTTCTTAAGTTTCTGAAACATGCCCCCAACCCCCACTTCTTTACACTTATACTTTCTTAAGGCTTATGTGCTTTACTGTTATTGGTGGAGCAAGCTGAGGAACTCACTGAAAGCCCAGGGAAGACAACTTGCCAGCTTTCAGGACAGTACCGTGCGTGATCTGAAGATGAAAAACCTTAATGAATATCTTGCAGCAGATTACACACTCTGTGCAAACAGTATCTTAATAGATCCTAATATACCAACCTCATATCTCATTACTCAGTACAAGGTAGAAGAAGCTCAGATACCTGGATGACAGACTTGTGCTGAGGTCTGTGGGGGCTTGTCCTGTGGTCCCACAGTAGCCCCTGACAAGTTCTCACTTTCTATGGTGAGATTTTCACTTATCCTGGAGAAGTTTTCTGTGCCAAAGGGCTGTAGTTGTTCAGGCAACTCATTGAACTTCGGTGGATATTCTGTAATATTGGAATCTTGGATTCTGTAAATGCCTTTCAAACGAAATGTGCACAATGTGTATTAGTTCTGAGGTTATATGTTAGTGAGCAAATAAAAGACAGAAAACCCCAGCAGTAGTACTGTGCTCAGTAGCAGCTGTACATTTCTTTCATGTGCAAAGAGAATTTACTTCATCACTTGTTGGCAGGAATAGAACAGTTTAGTTAATTGAGGCCAGTTCTTCACTGAGAAATTTTATGTCTTGTCATTACAGAGTTGACAACTGAAGTTGTTTGCAGGTGTCATCATGGGGGGATTGTTGAGGTGTCCAGGAAAGCTCCCAGAGTTATGGGTTGAGTTGGGTGCCTTCAAGTTGTGATTTTTGCCTGGGGATGTGCTTATATTCAATTAACTTTGCTGTTGCTCCCCCATACTGCTTCTGTGTTGGCTTGAGTTCAGATTCAACTCAATGTGTGTCAGGCATTATCATTTTTGTGAATATACCTACTTGAACAGGCTGTTGTTTATGCCGTACTCCTACACACTTAACAAGCTTCACAAATTAATTTACTCTTTCACAGGTGTATCTTTTAGAGCAGCAGAAAATTTTGACCTTTGGCTGTTTTAGGTATTTTGCAGCTTTCCTATCTTCCTATTTCCTATCTCTCTTCAGTCTCTGGATTTTATTTTTTGTGGCAAAGGTCTCCAGTGAAACTGATTAAAAAGTAGTCCTGTTGTCTTTCCTGCTGCTAGTTGCCTAAACCATAGCAGTAAATATTCCCTGTCATGCCTGCATTAGTGATGTTGAATAAATAAAGCATATTAAGCTGGAGATGTCTTTAATAAAAAGACAACTGACTCCATGCTGCTTTTCTTATTTCTCTTCCCTTCCCCAAGACTAGTCTTTTTTTATTCAGAGCAGGATTTTCTAGACTCACAAAATTAATCTTTTCTCTCAGAATCTTCATGCTTAGAATTGTTTTCTTCTGTTTCTCTGTCTGTTTTCTGTTGCAGTTGCCCCACACTCTTACAAGGTGAATTCCTTCACGCAAACGAAACTAGCTTTCCTGCATGGCAAAGGTTTACCCATGCGATTAATTTCTCTTGTGTCCTCTGGCTCATACTCAGGCTGCCCATGGAGGTGTCCTGGCAAATAAGGTGAGGGGCAAGCTCAAGACTGTTGTTCTCCACAACATTAATTCCCTTGTCCTAAGCAGTTCTCGCCTTGGGGATGGGGGGTCTGCATCCCACTGTGCACCACTGGCCTATTGACCTGCATCTTGGTGTTTTTGTCCAGTTTCATAACTTAGAGTATAAATCCTGAGCCATGACAAACTTTTGGCTAAGCTAAATATTAATATCTGTGGCCTTAATTCTGAATTTCAGAAAACAGATTTTAGTTCAAGCATAGAATACCTGTTTCCAACACATGGCCAAGAGATCTTTATCATTTCCTCAAGACTCTTTAGTGTATAGGGTAGTTTGTTTGTTTTCCATGACCGTATTCAGCAACATGAAATACTTGAAAGAAAGAAGTGGGAAGCAAAACATTGGAAAAACAGTATTTTCTGCTAGAAGGCTCTTCTGTATACAGGGAGATCACACATTTTTGTTCTCCATGTGTAACATGACAGACTTACTGTGTTGTTTCTGTGTGTACTATTAACCACCTTAAATGTGTGATCTGCAGGAGAGCATAACTCCCTGCACTGTGGTGCTGTAAGATGGGCACCGCAGAGGCTTGACTGCTTGCAGATAGTGGTACATAGGGCATACAGTGTTTGAAATACAGGATAGTTTAAATTGGGTTCAGCCTTTTGTTAGTTGTCTCCCTCCCCCACCCCCAATACAAACTTTTGGATATGCAGTGTATGTAAGAGTAGCCCTGTTATCTTATTGGCATTTTAATCAAAATACTGAAAGGATATATTTTGTTGGAAAAAAAAATATTTACTTTTGTGTTTGGAGGATATATGTTTGAGTCATCTGAAGGCAAAAGGTTGTGGAGATTTTTTTATCTTGTGAACTGGAAAAAACTAGCATTGTGACAAGCTCCCCAAGATAATTCTGTAGTTAGTCTTTAAAGTATGGGGGAGTTCTCCAAAAATGGTTAAGACTGCTGATAGAATCTTTAAATAGATGTCTGGAATATGTTCACTCCTAGGAATTGGTTTTATTCACTTGATTTCAGGTGTGTTTGGTTAAAAGCTCCTACCTACATATCTTTCATGCAGCATGTAATTTTTTTCTCCATCCCCAGCGGTATAGAAAGTGCCAAGAGTTGCATACATACTTTTTAAAAATCCTGATCCTCCTCCAACTCTGTGGAGTGGAAAAATCAACCTTCTTACTAATTTGTTTGATAGCCTCTGCTCTTATCAGTTCAGCTTTCTTAATTTGCTTGTGGTATATGTTTAGCTTTCTGCTGTTGGTCGTTGATGGGAATTTTAATAACGATGTTTTTCTTAGAGCCCCTTCTCCCTCCATTTTCTTTCTTTTTTTGCACTGCAGATGTCTTTAAACCTCTGCCATCCCTTCTGCATAATGGTATTATATTTAAACATTATTTCACAGCTTGCCTTGCAGTGATGAAAATGCCCTTATGAAGTGCAAGGCAGTAGTGGGGGAGAGAATAGACCTGCTGTCTTATTAGGCTGAACCAGGCCACTCTGGTAGTATGTTTACTTCTGTGGTTTTGGGTCCCTAGGGATCCTTACCTAAAGTAAGGATAATCTCATGTTCTTTTAGCGGACAGCTCCAATTCAGCTGTAAATGTATTCAGGTTAAGAGAGTTAGTGTTGATAATTGTATGCTGCTGAGGGGTTAGAACAGCACTGAAAGTGAAGGAGTTAGACTGATATCTCTGTATTTGCACAAAACATTTTGTTAATACAGAGCATTCTGAGCCAGTCTTAGGTAAAATGCTTCATGTTGCCCTAATGTTGTGATAAACAAAGGCAGATACAAGTTTACCTGTGTGAGTTAAAATAAATATAACAGCAGACAAACATGCATCTTTACTTGTAGCAGAGATAAGTGGTTAAAGCTGCCTGTTCAGTTCAAATTGCAAGTGTATAAAGTGTACACTTACTCATTGCTGTGCTACTGTTTGTGCTCACTGATTCTTCTAGGATTTCTACAGATAAATTTTGAGAAGCCCAGATGGAAGTGACTTGAAGCTTGTCAAGCTCTTGGTGTATCCTTACTGCTTGGTTCCACAGATGGGGAACTCACAGCAGCATTTATGCATATATGCACCTTCCAGACCCATTGTCCAAAAAGCTTACAGTTTTTCTGGAGAACAGTTGTTTGAATCCTAGCATCTAAAGTAGCTGATGGGCCTGATATGTAAATCCAGGCTTAGCTTGGATTTTCTGAAAATTATGTGCTAACAACATTTTTTTAAAAAACCCCTTGTTTCTTCCAAGAGCTAAGAAGGATTGTAAGTAAAAAACATTTCTCACTAGATACTCATGCACTTGGCATGCCACTGACTGTTAGAGACATGACCATATAGACATAGTGTAGGTACATTAACTTATGGGAAGTTTTGTGTAGACCTGTGGGTGCCCTTTCTTCAGACTCACTAGAAAGAGGACAGACTCTGAATAATAGAGCTTGGTAGCAAGATCTACACCTTATGATAATAAAGCATGGGCTTTGTGCATATCACAAGTTGCCCTGGCTTACCAAATTACTTTGCATCAGCAGAAAAATAGTAGCTGTCCTCAGGCATTTCAGGTGAACGTGAACATGAGTTGTTTAGCTCACGCTCACTGGGGCAGAGGTAATTTGTGTTATCTCGTGTTTGCTAAGACATATACAAATAGCTGACAAAACTGATCTGATGATTATCTGGTGGCTTGATCATGTGTCTGGATTTTTTTTTTTTTAAGTGGTAGCAGAGTCCTTGGGCATGTCATCATCCAGCTGAGTAACACTCAACCACAGTAACCAGGCTGGAATTGCCTGGTATCTGATGCCATGCTAGCTGATGCATGTGGAGGGGGTGTCAGCAGCAGTATGTGGAACTTCCTGGCTCTTAGCAAAGGAGAGGATGTGGGGAGTGCAGTTTGAAAGGAGAGATCTGTAATGATGAGGTCCAACTTACAGTTCACTTGGCCTGTCTTTTGTTAGAGTTAGATTCAGCTGGGAGAGGAAATACAGTGAGCATAAGCTGAAAAACTCAGGCTGAATTTCTGGCTTCCTGCAGAATGTTCCAGCACAGCAGAATTTGTATTCTACGTGTAATGACTGCATATTGACTGGTTAAATAGGCCTCTTGAAATGTGTGTTTGCTTTCTGTCCCATCTCATAATTGTGTGGAATTACAATTGCATAAGCAGAACATTGCATGGAGAGGAAGTCATTCTCTTGTGCAAGCACAAAAATACAGCACTCATGCTTCACTTTCGGGGTCCTACTTTGAGGCCTGAAGAGATCAAGGAGAGCTTTTTTGGAGGCAGATATTCGAACAGGCTTCTAGCAGGCTAGGAGCAGCACTAGAGAGGAAGTCTGCTCAGTCTGAGCTGGTTTCATTGGGGACTGCTGTGGTTATTCAGTTGGTGCATTTATCTCGTCAATACTGACTGCTACCAAGCCAGTAATGTTTTAAGTGCTGTAACCTCAGCCTGCAGGCAGCTTGTGAACTACAGCATGATATTCAGGCTACCTTTGCATTCGTGGCTGGCACTGGCCTTTCCTAGCCCTGAGCATTCATTTGTATCAGTTGAAATGTTGGCCATACTGACTTGTCTGTCTGCTGCAAGATTTGCTTTTGGGCCTCTTGTTTCATTTTAGTGACATGTAGTGGGGGGGGCTTGTTTGTCTTGCTGGTAATTATAGTTTAGGATTGACTTGTTTCTAAAGCATAAACAGATTGGCACAAGAAACTGCTTGCCCTCCAGGATTATAATTCTATCCCTTATCTCTTGCAAGTGTGGCTGAGACAACCACAAAGCTGAGTCATGCCAGCAACCACCAAGAAGCTGAAATAGCAAAGATCAGTGCTGCAGCCACAGAATGCCACTGGGGTGCTCAGTGGCTTTGAAATAGGTGATGGCATTTGAGCATCTTTGTGCATTTTTGGGGACTGCAAAATGGAGCAGGGTATCCCTTGTGTTCCTGTTCAATAGGTGTGGAGGGAAGAACTTTTGGGAGTCTGCCTGGTCCCTTAGACTGTGACCATTACCAGCATTACAAATGTTGAAAGCAGAATTCTGAAACCAGCAACATGAAGAAAACTGTTACACTGTCCTTCTTGCTTGTCTTTTGTACAATAGACACACATATTGATGAAAATTATGCTTTGTCTTTCCCCAACATTTCTTGCAGGATTAGTAGAATACTGAAGGCAAAATTAAAGGGATGGTACCTTTTGCTGTTAATTTATCAGTTTGCACAGGGAAGGGGTGGTAGTGGTGTGTATTGGAAAATCAGCTCTGGAGTTTGTTCCTGAAGGCAACCTACCTACCAAATCATTTGCTGCTGCTGAGTTTCTCCTTACTGGGTTTCTGAGAGTGAGAAACAAATGCTGATGCAAGCTTGGGAAGGATTTAAGCTGTAATAATGCTTAGAATGCTATAAAGGTTTTTTATAATACTGTTCTTAACCTGATCTCTCTGTCTTTCTTAGCAGTGAAGGAGACTGTCTCTGACAATGATATCTATGGGAGACTTTTTATAAACAGAGTTTTCCACATCACTGCAGACAAGATGTTTGAAATCCTTTTCACCAATTCTCATTTCATGCAGAGGTTTCTTAATTCCAGGAGTATAGTAGGTAATAAACTCTTTTCTCTTCTGTCTGTTACAAGCTACCCTGAAATTTTTTTACCTCTGAGAATTGCTAAATAGGGCTAAGTTGAATTTTAAGTTTCTCGTTGCTTTAAAAGAATTTCTAAGCTATAAAGTTTCACTGTGTGAGAGGATATTTAAAGCTAGACTATTGTTTCTCTAGGTATGTATATTTTGGAGTAAAAACCTCATTTCAGTGCACCACAAAACTGCACCTTAGTGCCTGAATTTTGAGTAGGTTATTAAGTTGATGCATTCTGTGGGGTATTTCTGATTACATTGTGTCCCAGAAATAGTGAAATTTGTATGGCTGGTACAGAGGCAAAAATCTTTGCATCCTCCTAAATGATACTCACAGGCTTAATTTTCTGGATGAATAAATTTTATTCACTGAGACCATAAGAACAGAAAATTAAGTCAAAAAAGGTAATATTTATTCAGTGTCAGCTTAAAAGGCAAAGTGGCAAAAGCTTTTGATAATGCTAAGTGAATCTATTCAACTTTAAGCAAATGGGAAATGACATATTTTCATTTAATTGCTTACTTTTTTCTCCACCCTCAAGTCTCTTTCAGTAGATTCAGGCTCAGCTATTCAGGAGCCTCACCTTTGTTTATTAGCAGACTACATGGGTATGGTTTTTCCTGGAAAAACCCCACAACTATTTGGAGTCAGTTTTCTGTCTTTCCCCCTACTCTTGTTCTCAAACTGTTAAGATGTGATAGGGCAGAGATAATGCTCTTCAGGTAATTTTATGTGAGATTTTGCATAACTTCTCATCTAGATGCTGTATCAACCCCTTGGAATAGAGACTCCAATGGCAATCAGTTGAGGACTTTGACGTACACTGTAACGATTAACAATCCACTCTGTGGGAAGTTCACAACTGCAACTGAAAAGCAGGTACTGTGTGCATGTGTGTGTGACTGGTGCCCTTTAGAGCAAGATCATGTCTATGGTCTGTCAGAGTTCTGACTGTGGATTGAAATTCAGTGAACTGAATGTGCATCTGCAGTTTAAACTGGGCACCTCTGAGGATGGCTTGCTGTCTCTCTCACTGTTACTGAGCCAATGCTTATTAAATGAGAGAGGCTCTCTACCTTTACAGATGGCTGTAAACTCCCACAAAACTTGTAGGGAAAAGTATTAACGTCTCTTAGGAACTGGGGGGTGAAAAGGTGCAATTAAAGGCTTTCACTGTCCATTTCTGGCCTCCCCAGTATGAGGTGTAAAGAGTCTAACAAAGGGCCACTAAGATGATGAAGGGACTGGAGCATCCCTTGTGAGAAATGGCTGAGAGCTGGAAATGTGCAGCCCAGAGAAGACTGAGGGGCATCTTAAAATTTATAGAAGTATCTGAAGAGAGGGTGCAAAAAATTGAGTCAGACCCTCACCATCAAAGGCCACAGATTTCAGTGGTGCCCAGTGACAGAACCAGAGATAATGGACACAAACTGAAACACAGATGATTCCTTCTGAACATCAGGAAACACTTTTTCACTGTGAGGGTGACTGAGCAGTGGAACAGCTTGTCCACTGAGGTTGTGGTACCTCCTTTCTTGGAAGTATTGGAAAGCCACCTGGATGTGATCCTGGGCAACCAGCTCTAGAGTCCTTCCTGAGTTCTTGGACAAGACAAGCACCAGAGGTGCCTTCCAATCTCAACCCTTTTGTAGTTCTGCTTTAGGAAGGGTCTCAAAGATGAGCTGTGGTCATGAAGCAGTGGCCAACCTTGCATCTGGTACTTGAGGTGGCAATGAGGAAGTCCTGCTGCTGCCAATGTTGGCTCTAGCAGAAGGCATCTTCTTATTTCCTACCCCACCTATACTTGATATTCTCATCTGGTTTTTGTAGTGGCTCTTCAGGCTTTCTATCTCCTTGAGTTCACTTGGAATTGGTTGATCCAACCTAAGGAACACAGGCCGAAAGGGGGCGGGGGAAATTTGTGTACCATCAATATCCCTTCATAATTTTATTTTCTTTTATGATAGATCCTGCATAAGCAGAGCCAGAAAGGTCAGTCTTATCAGGTGGATGCTGAGGTCCTGACCCATGATGTCCCCTACCATGATTATTTCTACACTGTGAACAGATACTGCATCAGCCGCACATCCAGCCACAAGTGCCGGTTACGGTGAGCCTGGGTGGCGCACGGGGGAGGGCAGAAGCCAAGTGGGGATGTGCTGAGTTGATGATTAGTTAAAGATCTGCCAGCAGCACAGAGAATGTTGGGTTCTCTTCTGAAAAATAAGCTCAGTTTATTTCTCGTCACATGTGTGCTGTGCTTGGATCTCATTAATGCAGTGAGAAATTAACGGAGATGTTGACTCTGAGGTACAGAATTCATCTCCAAGACTGTGCTGGGTCCTGACCAGCCTTGTGTTTTTGAGTGCAGCTGTGTGAGTGGGAGAAATTGGAAAAAAATTCAGATGCTTTATTAGAAGGTTTCCCAGACATCCTTGCTAAGGACCTGCAGAGGAGGATGATTTCACAGGAATGTGCAGGGAAGATAGAATGTACATAATATTGCAAGAAGGGCACTCAAGTGTCTAGATATGGTACTCTGTCTGGATATGGAATTTCCTCTCCCATTTGTTGAAAACATTGGAAGTGGTGCTGTCTTTAGTAAGAGCTTTTATCTCAAACTTAATCAGTGTTCAGGAAAGGTTAGCAAGCCTATTCTGGTTAATCTCAGGCTATAAAACTACTGAAAACTCCTCCTCTACTTGGAGAAGAAAAGAAGGAAGGTCCTTGAAAGACTGCTTTGGATTTTTTTTTTTTTTTGAGTGCATCATTGTTTTTCTTTGAGATCTAGACTTGTTTTTTTGAGACATACAACAAGGATAAGAGATGCTCTAGGATAAGAGTGAAAATGTAGATATTCATGGTGCACAGAGCATACATGTATAGAACAGAAGGCACATGGTGATGTTACAGCTGGTCTTACTAAGCTGTACTTAAAATGGCTCAGAAACTGTATTTGAAAGGAGTAGGAATGTAATTTTCCCCTCTATCATGCTCACAGACAAATTTTAATTTCTGTCTACTCAGCATATGATGTGAGCACTTGATGTATGAGTTGTGATAAAGAATTTCACCTTCTGCTATTGTAGTGCCCATGTAATATATCATGTGTACACATACAAAGTAAAAATCACAACTTTATTTTTTGGAAGCCTGAATTCCATTTTAAGTGTGTGTTAAAATGAAAATGGTTCAGAGAATATAAATCATTTGGTAGTCTGAGTCTGAAGGAAAACATTCTAAAATGTTTCCCATAATTTAGACATTTAGATTTTGACGTTTTAGCTAGACATGTTTGCTACTGTCTGTCTCTTGTGTTTTTTCAATGAAAGTGCTGCCCAGCTGGAGAGTGAAGGCAGTTCCAGTTGGTATTTCAATTTTAGACATAAGCTGGATGCCTGCTTCTGATAAGAGATTTCTGCTATCACTGTGCTGCCTAGAAGAGCACTCTTCCATTATTGTGTTCTGTTTGCTAGGGTTTCTGCAGAAGTGAAGTACAAAAAACAGCCCTGGGGCCTTGTCAAGTCTGTAATTGAGAAGAATACCTGGGGAGGAATACAGGAAAACTTCAAACAACTTGGTAAGGCATTTTCTTCTTTGTGCTGGAGTAAGGAGGCTACCTTTGCTATGTATGTTTTTGTGTCTGTCAAACCTGACTCCTCGAAGAATAGCTTGAAAAAAAGGCAACACCTAAGCAGTCTTGAAGGCAGAACTTCCTGTCATCAATGTATCTGCCAGTTCTAAGGTATGAAAGAAGCCTCATGGCTAACAAGGGGCTCTTGTATACCTGGTCATAATTGCTTTCAGAAGGAAACACGAGGAGCAGCAGGAAAGCTGTTATTCTCAACTGCATGTGCTTATCTCTAAGAATTTCCTTGATTGTGCGTATGAGAAGAGAAGCAGTGGCACTCGGCAGGCTCCATGAGTGTCTGTTCACAGCCTGGCCAGCCACTGCTGCAGGCTCACAGTCTAACACCATTCCTAGTCTCAGTCTAAGAGTGTCTTGCAGTGCTCTTCCAACTGCTGTCTGGCATAGCATTGAACAGTCCTGCCTGGGCTGAGTGTTCACCACCTCTGCAGAGCATTCCAAGTGCCCTCTAGCAAACAGAACGGGGTGGAGGTCAGGGTGTAATTTGCCAATTACCTGCTTTAAGTTTACGTACTGGAAGGTGTGTTTGTTCCTCTCAATGTGACCTTGCCTATCTCACAATTTGCCTTCAGCTTTCCAGCTTTCTTTTTGACAGTTCAGTAACGTTATTTTTTCCCCACTGCAGAATCAGATCTCCTGATGGAGGAATATGCAATTAATCAATCTATAGAAGACTCTGGGAAATTACTTGCTCTGAGACGAAGGCGACGCACTTTACACCGGGGTTTGGCAGAATCACTTCCCAAACGCTCTTCCCAACATTCCTCTGGTGACATGGGAGTGGAGTCCCAGGGCAGCTTAATAGGTAAGAATTTTTTATATCAAGTGTTTTCCAAAAGGTATGCTCAAGAAAGCATAGCTCTTAAGATAGTGCAGGAGTAGTACCTGTGTATATATTACTCCTGTCTGTGGTAGCAAATGTTTTAACAAGTTCAGGCTTCTTCAGGCTTGCACAAAGTAGATTTGGAGCATGCATGATCACTTTTATCATGAGTATCTCATGAAATTAAGCCTAATATCACCTTCAGTTTTAAAACAAACAAAAATCAACCAAAATCTTAAATACTGCTCTGTATCTGCAAGGGATTGAAAATGAGATTGGATCAGGAAGAAAAACACAAAAAACTGATTGTTGTAAAGTTTCTGAAAAACTTTTTTCTTCAAGTAACTGCACACACAGGTCATGAGTTGATTAAACTTTGCCCCTTGCCTCTTGGCCCTGCCATCTCAGTTTTGATTATTTATTTTTAATGTTAAAAAGTCTGTTTCCTATATGCTTCTGTAATTTCTGGGTCACTGAAGCATTTCTTGCAGTTCTGCTGCCCTTAGGCATGACAGACTTGGCCACCAGCATATACGATATTAGTTTCACCTAGAGAGATGAAGAATATCTGTGCACTAGTTTACACCAGGGAATGGTGGATTCCATGAAGCTGAATTGTAAACAGTGAGGTAGGAGCAAGTACACGTCCCTAACAAAGGAGACAACACTGAGTATAGATAGCACGGAGAGAATATTTTTATCAGCAGCATGTGTAAAGGACTCTTTACCTGTGTGAAATTGCATCCTAATCACTTAATTTTGCTACTGTTGCTCCACCTTTTCAGATGAGCATGTCTCTGTGTATACTACAGCTTTTATGTATGTATTTTGTCCAGGGCAGGATGTGCCAAATTAATTATATTTAAAGATCAGTGTGCCCACAGTGATAGGTGCTCAATTTGGAGAGAACATGCACTCTGTCCCTCAGTGTCTGATCTCTGTTGCCTGATGAATAGCAGATGGCCTCTTGAAAGGATGTTTTCAGGACAATAGATAAACCAAGCCAGTAAGGATGGGACAAGTTACAGGAAAATGTGACTGACACTGGTTGTCAGAAAGATGAATGTGAGCAGGAGAGAGCCACTTTGCAGCCTGTCTCTGCTGTGTGTGACTAGCAGCACATATGCATGTTTGTAATGGATGGACTGCAACCTTCTCAGGCTATTCAGGTTTAATGTGACCATGCCCCAGCACAGTGGGTAGGGGGAATCCTCATGGAAGAGCCTGACTGTTCAGCCAGCTTTTCAGAGATGACTGCAAAAATGCCTTGGTGAATGTTGGAGGTAATCCTGTGCACCCACATGACCTGATTTTTTTTTCCGTAAGAAGTTGAGCTATTCTGTGTGAAGTGCTGGGCACTGACATACATCTATCTGCAGACATGCTTTAGGAATGTTCTTTCATACTTTTTAACCTCCTTCTCTTCCATGCTCTATAGGAAGGAAAAGAGATGCAGTAAGTAGGACCACCACCATCATTGTAGTAATGAGTGTCTTGTAAGTACTCACTTGCATTAAAATATTGCTTGACTCAAGCTCATCTTGGTTTTTATTTGTATTTGTTCCTCATTTGCATGTTAAGAATGCATGTAGTATGATAAACTAATTTGAGTGGAATATGTGGTATAAAAAAGGGGAATGGATTGACTTGGAAATGATATGCAGGATGAAAAAACTGACTTGTCAAACTAGTCTACCTTACAGGTTTTCTTAGGTCTGATCCTATTAAAAAAATAAAGTCTAGAATCTACTAATTCCTAATTTTAAAAGTTCCAAGAAGAGATACTATTACTTGTTTGCTTAATGGTAACTGCTAAGAATCGTTCAGCTAGATATTAATTTTCAGTATAGTGCTGCCCCATACCTTTTTTTCTCCCAGGATATTGGGAGGATTCTGTTTCCTTAGCTGTCTTTAGCCATGATCTTGTGTTTGTAGCATTGCAACTGAAACTGTTACAAACTTTGATTTTTGTTCTTTTCTCACTACAGTTTGCTGCTCTTAGTCTTGCTGAATATAACACTGTTCCTGAAACTGTCAAAGATAGAGCATGCAGCTCAGTCCCTTTATCATGTCCAGCTTCAGGAGGAAAGCTCTTTGAAGTAAGTTGAATTCACAATCTTTGCTTGCTTTCTTCTTCAGCTTATGTGAGAATCCGATCTAAAGAAATAAATTATAAACAATGAAATTCAGTGGCAAGTTTTCAGAAGAGGCTAGGGCTTCCTGTACTTCTGTGGTCTATGCTGAAATCCAGTGACATGTCTGACTGCATCTTGCAGTAATAAATTTATCCTTTGACAAGCTGTTTTGGGAGAAATGTTAACCTTAGTTTGCATTTATCAGCCTGCTGTGACTCATCTTCTGTGAATATCATAGTGCTGATCACAGAACCGAAGTGTTCATCCTGTGTGAACCAGCATGTTCTCAAATGGAATGTTAAAGATTCAATTAGCTTTTTAGCTTCTCTCTGTAAGTCTCCTACTAAATCTCCTCTTCACAAACTTCCATGTTAGGTGCCTTTTGTACTCAGATACAGAAAGATGTTGCTTCCTCTTAAATACAGTATCAACAAAAAAGTTAAAACCCACACATCCTGATGTTGGGTCTGGAAGGGTTGTGGTGACCTCCCATAGTGACAGTCTCAGAACTGGTTAGAGCAACTTTCTTCCTAAGAAAGATCTTGCTCCCTGAATTGTGGACCTTACATTGTAAATTAAATATGAGCACATTTTTTTCTTGGTGGCTGTTACCTGCAAAGGTCTGAGGTACTACCCTCAAGAAAGCAGGGATTGGAATTCAACTGCAGGCAGCTTTTTATGTGGCTTTAAGAGGATGGTTTTAGTAAGGGCAATGATGACAGAGAACAGTTGCTTTTGAAAAGGCATTGAGGTGCTTGTTTCACGTTTTCTGATGTAATCTCAATCTTTTTCAGCATATCCCCAGAAATTGTATCAAAAGAGGAAATACCTCAATATGATAAGGAACAGGTTAAACATGTGAAGGGAGTTTTAAGAGACTCAATTGAAATACTTGAGCAGGTAAGTCTGAGAATTTTTCCTGGTAATGTTCTTGTTTCTGAACAACTCAAGTTTTCTCCCTTGTGTTATCATAGCTTTTGTTTGATGTGGTCTGGTGCTAGATAAAGTTTTCTTGATCTGTTTTGCCCTAGGCTTGAGTTTAGTTAGTAGGCAGTGCTTATGGTTCTGATGTTTTGGGTTGCTTTTGTTTTGAATTTTTCTTGGAGGGTTAGGGTTTGTTTGGTGGGTTTTTTTGTTTTGTCTTGGGTGGGGTTTTTTTTGTTGGTTTTTTTTGTTGTTGTTGTTGGTTTGGTTTTTTTTTTTTTATTTGATGAAGATTTAAGTGCCCATATCAATTTTCTTAGTCTTGTCAAGTGCTTCAGATGTGTTAATGCAGTTCTGAATCATGACAAAGCAAAGACTGGAGTATTTCAAAACAGATTCCCTTTTCTAAGAACACTCATATTAAGATTTGTGAAGTGTTTTCCCATCTTATTATGGGGTTTCTGCATTCAGGTTTATTCTGGCATTTGCTCTCCACTACTCTTCTAGATATTGGCAAGAGCTTCACTTAGCATGGGTACCAAGGGGCCACCTAATCTCCAGTGAAAAATAAATAATTTCTGCAGACCATATGTATCTGAGAGGTTCCATAGAAGATAATCCTCCTTTACAGTAACTTAAAATTTCAGGCTCTTATATACTACAGCCACACACACACAGAAAAAAAGAAAAATTCTGAATACTGATGTTGTCTTTCTGATTCTGAAGTCCATGACTGTTAAATCCTTACAATCCCTAGGCTGAAATTTTGACTCAGTAACTGAAGGACAGTAGTTTATGCTTTAGTTTTTACTTACTACTCAGGAATGTTCTGATTTTACCTTTGTTTATTAAATCTTAAAATGCGGTGGAATTCATTACTAGTTTGGGAAAGCTGAAGGGGGAGCTCACATGTACATTCTCCATCGTTTGCACTTTGTTCTGCCATGCACTAAAGGAGGTTAGAAAAAGAAGCCATGTTTTATACTCCTTGTTTAGAGATGTCTTTGCACCCACAACTGCTGTTAATCTCTTAATTAACCACTTTGATCACAACTTAAAAAAGCCTGAGTGCTGGAAGTTTCACTTTAGAGATGGAGTTCTCTGGTTTCCATGCCCTTTTTATTTTCTCTGCTTACTATCCAAACAATTCCTAATTCTGAAGTGTTAAGTGCTTTTTGAACACACAGTGTAAAAAAAGGAAAGTGAGAATTTAGCCACCTTTTTCATCAAAATAACGCTTTTTGTCTGGAAGAACTGACACATCTTAGTGCTTGCTACCTTGTGTTTCCTGAGGGTTGTCAATCTAAGCATGTTTTGTGCACCAAAATGCATTAGGAGGGCCAGGTATTAAAAGAAAATTCATGTTGTGCTGCCATGTTCCTTGGAGTATTTGCAACTGAACATTATCTATGGCTAAAAATGAGTGGGGTGGTTTATCTTCAGTGCTGTTGTCTGGTGAGGTGTTAAGACTTTATCATCCTGGACTGTTAGTATTTATAAACTCTAGAGAGTATAGCTGTTAGGAGAGCACAGTAAGCCAACTGTTTATGGAAACAGGGAGGAGGAAATCACATGAAATCTTTAAAAGAAAAGGAGGAGGGAGACTTTATTTTCCTGATATCACTCACCCATGCAAGAGACTGACTTAAGTAATTGTTGGGGGGGATGATTGTATCTTCACAGCTGAAGATTTCCCTTTCCATGCTCCAAAGAAGCTTTGACCACCTGAACAGGACACAGAGCAGCAAGACTGAGAGTTAATAGCCACATCAGCTTTTCATTCAAGACGTTGGAAGAACAGATGTGTGTGTGAGGACTTGTGGGGTAGGGATTGTAACTGTCTCCTCTGGACTCTTTACTGTTTAGCTCAAATGCTGCACAGAATAAAGGTTTGTGGAATAAGTAAGTTGGGTTCTGCATTGCCATAGCTTGGCAGTCTTGTCTCTCCTGCCAGCCTTCTACCCTGGGGAGTCTCAATTCCAAACAGTGCAGAGCTCTTGGATCCATCCCATGCTGAGTGAGCGAGGGCAGTTGTACTGCTGGTGAATGGATCTGAACATTTCAGGTGGGGAAAAACACCCTCAGCAGAGAAGTGGGCTTGTCTCATATGAAATTGCAGCTTTTTACGTCAATGTAGAAAATGACCATCAGTGAAGAGTGTTTTGGAGAAAAAAGAACGTTAGTGGATTCACAGCCACAGGATCTTCATAGGCTTTTTTTTTAGCCGTGGGAACCTTGTGAAACAAGTCACCATCTTAAGGATAAATATGCCCAACATTAATTAACAGGAAAGAGTTTGATATTTCTTGCATACCGCGAGCTTTGGCAGACTGCCTTCTGCCATATGTTTCCAGCTTTCCCAGAGAAATTTCAGCCCTCGGTGTTTTCCCTCCATCAATGGCTGTGCTTCAGTGCTTCAGCGTGGTGTGCGTACTAATGATGAAACACCTTTTCATGTGCTTCAATCGTTTTCTAAGCAGGTTGAGGGAAAGAAGACGAATATAGAAAGAAAATCCAAGAAATCGCAGCGGCCCCCTCCCTCGAGGCTGGGGCGTGTTTGGAGGGCAGCGCTGACTCGGGCGGCGCTCAGCCCGTCGGGCAGTGGTGCAATCAGCGGCTGTGGGGTGTAGGGAGGGGGTGCAGGGTGGGTTTACAAATGTGCGAGGGAAGCTTTCCCTGGCCACCTGTCCAGCCCCGGGGGCTGGGGGCGGGGGCGGTCGAGCTCCGCGGCCCCACCTGTTGCGCTGCCCCTTTAAGGCAGGTGCCCCCGCGTGACGGCGGCGCCGCCCCCCACGCGCCCATTGGCGCGCGCCGCCGTCAGGTGGACGGTCCGGGCGGGGGCACCGCCCCCCGCACACCTCGG
>VWYP01033842.1:162098-229163 GCA_013400435.1 Pycnonotus jocosus
ACCGGCTCCGCGACCCCCCCCGGAGCCGCCCGACTGCGGGACGCCCTCCCGGCGGCGGCGTCCCCGCGGGGCTGCCGCCCTGAGGCCGGGGGAGCCGCGCCCCGCTTTCCGGGAAACTTGTCGGGAAAGAGGGAAAGGAGGGCGGCGGGATGGGGCGGAGGGCGGGAGCGCTGTTGCCCGGTGCCAGCCGGCGCTGTGCTCGCAGGTGGCTGACGTGCAAATCCCTGCCCCCGGGAGCGCTGGAGAGGATCGCCGACACCATCGCGGACCGGCTGCGGGTCCCCTGGTTCTCGGGGGCCGTGAAGATCAACGTCAGCCTCGTGCCGCCGCTCGTCCTGCTGCCCGTCTTCCTCCACGTTGCCGCCCTGCACTTCCTGCTGGGGCTCATCATCCTGACGTCCCTGCCCGTCGTGGTGCTGTGGTATTACTACCTCACCCACCGGAGAAAGGAACGGACTCTCTTCTTCTTGAGTCTCGGGCTGTTCTCCTTGGGATACATGTACTATGTGTTTCTCCGGGAGGTGGTTCCCCGGGGCCACGTGGAATATTCCCAAGTGGTCGCTCTCACGTGCGGGTTAATTCTTATGCTTGCAGCCCTTTCCCGAGCCAAGAAGGACCCTGGCTACCTTCCCATCCCAGCAGGCATCGAGAAGCCATCGCACCAGGATTTGCCCAACAAGAATGTTAGAGGGAGCTCCAGCGGGCTCCACGGCATCTCAGGTGCTGCCAGCAGTCGTGCTGTGAACGGGGAGGCCAAAGGTTATTGCAGGATGTCCGCTGAGCAGCCAGAAGGTGTGAAAAAGGACTGGTGCACTAAATGCCAGCTGGTCAGGCCAGCCCGAGCAGGGCACTGCCGGCTTTGTGGCAGGTGTGTGAGGAGACTGGACCATCACTGTGTCTGGTAGGTTTAGAATAACTGTTTATTCTAAGTGGGTTGACCTGGTAGCTGAAAGCTTCTACAGCATACTTTGGAATTGTTTTTTTTTCCTCTACTGTTTTTCATCGGTTTGGGGTTGCTTTTGGTGTGGGTTTTCTTGGATTTGTTGGGTTTTGGGTGGGTTTTTTTGTTGTTGTTGGGTTTTTTGTTTTGGTTGGTTTTTTTTTTGTTGTTGTTTGTTTGGTTTTTTTTGTTTTTTTCCTTTAGACTTGGTCTGTGGAGCACTAGCAATCCTACAGTTAAGTTGCATTAGTGCTCTCCTGGTGTGAGGGAACCCAAAGCTGCCTTTTGGGTGTGCATGTGGTGTGCTGCTGGAACCAAGGGGCAGTAGGGTATAATGTGTCTCAGCAAAGGATACTACTCTTGCTAAAAATTTGAGGCAAACAGTCTGCTGCTGTTACCCTACAGGTCTGTTGTCTTGTGTTTGTAACTTTTCTATATAAAGTTATAAATCTTCTTTCAACATTTTTCAAAGTTCTTAGCCTGTGTTGACTGGAAGCAGCTTTGAAATCAGGTTCTCTGCAGCTGGGGGAGGGAGAAGAAATAGAAGATGGTTTCTTTATTTAAGCAAAGTAATCTCTTCTTTCCTTTTGGAGGATTAACAGCTGTGTAGGGGAGCAGAACCATCAAGCTTTCATCCTTGCACTGTCCTTCTTCATGCTCACCTCTGTGTATGGGATTACCTTGACCCTGCACACCATCTGTAGGGGTCGAACTCCGTTTGTGGCATTGCTCTACTGCCCCGGGGCCTATTCTGACTACAGGTGAGATGTCTGTCTGGGAGAGAGCTGGAGTGGGAGCAGGCTTGCTCAGGCAGCTTAGCTCTTGTTCCTTGCTCTGCTGGCTGTCAGACCTAAACACAAAGTGCTTGCTAAAAAGCTCTGGAAAGCAAAGACATGTCTCTGCCTTCACCGAGGTGAGCAGCCTGAGACTGGGAGAGACCTCAGTATTTATTTGGAAAAACTGGAAGAAACTAGGATTTGAAGTATTTATTGTGTTACGTATAGATCTACTTTTAAATATGTATGGCCCCCAATGCAGGTAGTGGTCTGACAGCCTGGAATCAACACGCTGTCTCTCCCTCTCATTCCTCACTGTTTATCTGGGGGCTGTCCTCCAAGTTATCTGCCTGGAACATGCCCTGTCTGGCAGGGAAGGTGGTGGGAGCTGTTGGACATGAGTTCAGAGACCAGCATTACCACAGATGGGCAGAGTACTGCTAGTACACAAGTGCCTCTTCCTTCCTCTATTGCATCTCATGACCTGTAGAGTGAGAGCATCCTGGGGTCCTTAAATAAGGCCCGAGCACCATTACAAAAGGAAGAGTAAAAAGCGAGGTTGTGTGACAGCAGTGTGCAAGAGTAGCTCTAGTAGCAGTAAAAGCTCTCATTAAGTAAACCCTGAAGCTTTAATTTTGAGAAAGCCTTTAAGGATTATCTGATGAAAGCAGCAAAGTGAGATCACTGTGGCAGATGTAGACAGGGATTTGAAAGGATAGTGATTACCAGGGAAAGTCACTTTAAAGCAGCTGCTCCAGTACTAAATGGCTTCCTTTCCGTCTTTTTCCCTGCTGCCAGCTCCGCTCTGTCGTTCACCTGTGTGTGGTACTGTGCCATTGTAACAGCTGGCATGGGATACATCCTCCTTATCCAGCTGTTGAACATCAGCTACAACGTGACTGAGAGGGAAGCCCGGCTGGCTCTGCGTGACAACACCGGGCGCAGACTGCTGGGCGGGTTAGTGATAGACACTGGTCAGTACAACAGGGGCCTCCTGTGCAACTGGGGCCACTTCCTGAGCCTGGGATCTTCTCCTCCGCAGCGCTCTGCCGAGGACATCGTGTGACACCCCTCTTTCTGCAGATGGCCTTGTGTTGTGGCTCACTGACTTTGTTAGCAGGGGAGCAGCCCCTCCCACCAGGACTCCTTCCTCGCACAACCTTTCCTCGTGGTCAATGGGTGGGCTGTCCCCTCACTGACAACACCAGATGTTTTCCCTGGTGGAATGGTTCTTGGTGCACTGTCAGCCAGCAATAGGATGCAGAACGCAGTAAGCCATATGTGCAGATGGGGAGAGGAGGAGCCTGCTGCCTTTTTCCACCGTGGGAAACAGCAAGAAGAGCACAAGGTTTTGAGGACTTGAGTTTCCCTTAGATGTGAATACTGGCATCAGGAGGAACCTGCTGCTTGGGCTTCAGAGAATGCACTGGTTCCTGCAAAGGTTAAGGAATCCCTGGGTTTGTACCTACGCGTGGCATTTTGGAGATGTCAGAAGAGTGAACTTTGGATACAGATGGACCCCTGCAGAACCCGGGCTCTTTGGCTGAAAGAGACTGCCTAGGCAGTCACTGGGCAGTGCTCTCCTCTCTGGTGCATTTATTTATTTCTTTTTACTGTCTCTGATTCCATCCAGCTGTGTACATGCTTCTATTAAGTGCCTTTGTGAGCTACCTTCGTGTAGGACTTTGTAAGATCCTTTCACCTCTTGACTCCTAAAGTTGTTATTCCATCCCTGTCTGTCTAAATGAGTGGAAAGAGATTCCATTGTTCTTTCTGCAAGCTGGGTCTGTATTGATTTGAAGGCTTTGCTCATCTCCCTCAAAGTGTTTCTGCTCTGACTGTGGGTTGTGAAACGTGACAGCAGGTAAATATGCCAAGTAAGGAGTTTTGAAGCAACACATAACAGTGAACTCTGAGGGCAAAATAAGAGTGATGTCTGTCTCGTATTACTGTAACTTTATGGAAATTACCTTCATCCTCTGTGTGGCGGAGAAGGGAGAGGAGGCAATTCTGCTAGCAGCATGTTTGGTAGGTAGCATCCTGGTTGTGTTGCTGTTAACCCAGTGATCTTGTCTCCTCTCAGCGTGGTTATTGTGGAGCTGCCTGACTGTAGATCTCTTTTCTCAAGTCAAGAAGCCAAGGAACAGATCGACCCTAAGGTACATAGGGAGAGCTAGAGGATGTGTTGGAGGTGTTTGTTTTTGGGATAGATGACCTATATTGCCAGGTGAGTGAACCTGTTAAAATGTGCTCTGCAAGAGTGCCATTTCCTCCTTATCAGCCTGCAACTGTATTATGGCCTGGACTTGAGCCTCAGCCAAAATAAAAAGGTTTTTTGTTATTGTCCAGTGGTTTGTGGATTTCATGGGTGGGATTTTTTGTTGCTTTTTGTTTTAAACCCTTTATGTATGCTGTTGGCCCTGCAGTAGTAGGAAAGGTCTGGCTGGAAGAGCTGGGGACCATGGCACAAGAGTTACAGGTTGGGCCTAAGGTGCAAAAGCAGAGATAAGAGCTTTGTCTTAGCTGTGGTGTTTTCAGATGTGTGCAGCATGCATGGGCATGGCAGGCAGCTGGGGGATGTTGGGCAAGTGACGCACATTCACTGTGCTGCTGTGCAGTAGCTTTGAAGAATGGATGGATGGTGCATGTTGCCAAAAGAAAGCAGGGTCAGAACTGTCTCTTAGGATCCCTGCCATGTGTTTGTGAGTGCTCCTCATGATGTGTCCCAGTTTGAGTTAAGAACTGTGTCCCTCTTTGCACTGTTTGGTTTCCTCAAGTGGCACTCTTTTTAACCAGCAGATAATTAAGAAGCAGCTGTATTTGGAATGTGGCTGTACAGTTGCTGAACTTCCCTTATTTCCTCTTGCCCCTTTTCATCCAGTGAGCAGTTCTTTATGAGGAGGTAAAGGGACAGCTCTTTTGCTTCCTTCCTCTAACCAAGCACAGTAGAATGTTCTAACAACTTTCCTGATGCTAATGTGAGTAAAAAGGTGCCCAGCTGGACTGTGCAAAGTGTTCCTTAGTGACCTTCTGTTTGGAGCTTGAAGCCTGATCCTAGGAGTTCAAATTGAGACAAAGTTGCTTCTACTTGAGTTGTCTGTATATGTTTCTATGGCATATACATATTTTGTGGTGCCTGAGATGATGTTGAGCTTGGCAACCCTGGAGATAAGGATACTGTGGGCTAGCAGGATCTTCTTAGGTCTTACCCTGCTGGCACTGAGGAAGATTAGGCAGAAGGACCTCCTGGGCTGAACGAACCTCTGCAGTGGAGACAGCCAATTTGTCCGTCCCTGTGTGCTGCATGCACAGGAATCAATCATGTACCCACAAGCTGAACGAGCCCTGGGAGCTTTTGTAGGTTTGAGATAAGTGATTTCTGAGTCCTGCTACTCCTGGCTGGGAGAAAGCAGAACATTTCCCTGGCAGTGCTGACCCTGTGGTGCTCACCTGCTCCCACAGGCAGAGATTGGTTGCACCTTTGCAGCCTGTCTGTCACTGTAGCCTCGTCCCTAATCTCTCAATGGGCTCTTAGTGACTGGGAGGTTTGATCTGAACTGCTTACACCGAGACTCTCTGGGCTGTTCTCCCAGGCAGCGTGGAATTTGGAGTGTAGTAGGAACAAAGGACCTGAGATTAATGTAACCAATCCATACCTTGGTTAAACATGCTCCAGTTTGGTGTAAAGTGCTGAAGTAAATTTCATTTTTTGCACTGACTCCAGGGGGAACTGAAACCATTCAGGGCACTAAAGGGTTGCAAGGATGGTAGGGTTTTTTTCTAGGAGGAAAATGCAGTGCTGGTTCCTCAGTGAATAGGAAGTTGACTGTGGCTGTAATCTGCATAATAATGGTGACTGTTTCTTTAACGGTGTGGCATTGGTTTACCTCTTCTTCCTGATAGGATTTGCTTTGTGAATGCTTGGGAGATGAGAAGCATAAAGTAATAGGATATCTAAAAGACATCTAAATGGGTGGAAGAGTTTCAATCCCTTCAGATGCATACTTGGGAACTCTCCTTTTAACATCCCTGAGAATTAGCAGGAAACTCTTGGAGGGTAATGCTCCCTTTGCAGTTACTGCAAGGACAAACTGTTGTGATCTGGTGTGCTCAGGAACAGTTTCTTTTCTGACTAATTTCCTGCTGAGCTTGGTACTCACCATGCTGGTAGAAAAATGTTAAAATCTAGGCATATAGAGTCAGTCCTTGGGGTCCCTGTGTTAGTCGATGCCTAGATCCATGCTGCCTGGGGGTTGAAGCAGTGGGAGCAGCCTGCATGTGACAGGGGACTTGTGGGTTGTGTGTGGCCTTCAGGCAAGGGCCAGTGTCTCACGTGTAAAGCTGTATGCCTGGCAATGCAGAAAACAGTACCCTGCTGGCTCTTGAAAGTTTTCCCTGTGTGTGAAGAGAAGACTTAAATCCAGTCAAGAGCAGAGGAGGATTTTGGAAATAGCCACCCTTGATGTTTTTCCACCCGGACACTGGAAGTTAGTTTATCTTGCTTTACCCATGACCTTTTAAGAGGCATTTCTTGTTTCACAAATAGTATGGACTTCTGCAGACCAGGCAGCTCCTAGGGGGCCAGGGTTCTGGTGTTGTACTGTTACACCCTCCGTGTCCAAATGCCATCAGCCCGTTGTTTGGTGTCTGTAGTAGGAACAGTGCACTGTTAGATACACCCTGTAAGTGGTGTCTTGGCACTCTTTAACTGTGTCTTCCTGCATTGTGCTTTTTTGTAAGCGAGTCACAGGTCCCCACATTGACTGTTTCTCCATTTAACTTGTCCTCAAATGACAAAAGTCACTGGTGAGCCTGAGCTGATGCTGCTTGTGACTCCTAATCACATTTCAGCCTTCATGCTATGATGGTGCTTTTTTTTCCCTTCAAAGTAGGTTGCTTTCAAGTGTCTTAATGAAACCATTTGCTGTAAAATTTCTTCTGAAGATAAAATGGATACTGCCTCACTGCCTAATGTCTTAATAATGTGCTTGGTTTTTTCCTCTTATATGAATGTATATTGCCTCATTAGGGCAAGAAGCGTGTGTGATTATGGATGTGTTTTCCTGTATTCCTTTCAGTGAAAAATTCTACAGTTACCTATGCTTTTTTTTTTTTGCCACTACCAGGATGTTCATGCAGCAAAAAATCTGTCTGCAGACAGGTGATTTTCTTTCTGAAATGTGGGAATTTAGCCTCCCAAGATCTTATCTTTATGGAATTCCTCTAATGATAATATGAAGAGTGATGGGCTCTGGAAGAAAGTGGAAAGTTGTTTTTTTTTTTAAACCTGAGCTTTAGGAAGAAATTTTGTGAAACATTTGTGAGCTTATTTGAAGAGACTGATGTGTGTATGTTTGTGTCCATTTTGCATCATATTCAGTGTTTCCAAATGGGTATCAAATGAATCAAAATAAATTAATGGAAATGATCTGTGGAGTGGCCTGTTGATTTATACCAACACATTCGGGCAAGCTGAATGACCAGAAGCTGCCACTATCTCATGGCTATTCAGCTATGAGCTGGGCTTGGGAATAAGGGAGCAATAGGCTAAGGAAAGCTTGGGAAACAAATGTTCTTCCAGTTCTGCAAAAGTTGACCTTTGGGCTTGTTGGTACTGAGGTGAAAGAGACCTGATGGCAGTTGTCAGCATCCTAGAAACTAGGGATATTCCCTCATGGTAGGAATTTGCATCGGGATCTTTCAGCCTATGAGCAATGCATCAGTATCTCGGCAGGTTCCTGGCCTTTTTATCCTGTGTCTTGCTTTCCCACTGACACCTGCCCACATAATACACACAGAACCCCCAAAAGGAACAATCTCTTGCTTTAAACCCTTTTCTAAGCCATATTTGGGAATGGCATGGATATTCTCATTGTAGATAGTGGGAAGAGATGTAGCCTTTAATTCTGTTGGTATCTTGGGACAGCTGCTGAAAGGCAAGATAACTTTTAATGAGTAGAATCACAGGTGCCTTTGATTGTTCCAGAGCTCTGCTTTGATTTGCCTGGGTAGTATTTCTGTCTGCTGTTCAGCTGTTTCTGTTTGAAGATAGCTTTGCATGGCTGACAACAAGGATCTTCCAGCAGGGTTTTAGTTGGATGAGACTGGTGTTTGCAGAAGGGTGTGAAACTTGGGACACCCAAGCATGACCAGCTTTGTTAACTCCAGTGCTGTTGATGGGCACACAGGAAATTCTGTCTCTCTCTAGCTTTTATTTTTTTCCCCTGTTGTGGCTTGCTGTGCTGGCCCTGCAGAGCAGGGCCATGCCTGGAGTGGTATCTCCTGTGCTGAGAAGGCCAAGGTGCACTGCTGGGGCAGGTGCCCATAATGGATAACAGGTCTGCAAAGATGTGGGCTGTGGATTGCACTGCAGTGGTCCATGGACCCTTGTCAGGCTAACTATTGTCCCTCCCAGCCCAGGGGGAGCAGAGGAAATTGTTTAATATTTCAAGCACTCTTTCAGACCCAGTTTGTGCAGGGCCTAGGGGACCTAGGAGTGATCAGTGTACAGATTTAATGAGAAGAGAGTATTTCCATGGCTAAGGTTTTTGGGAAACCATGTAAGAACTGTGTAGGGCAGGGATGTCGATAGAGGATGGGGAGTTTGCAATCACTTCAAGGTTCTGTATTTGCTGTTGTACTGCAGTAACAGTCCTCCCCCCACCTCTGTGCAGAACGAAAGCCTGGCTGTGCAGCCACCTCCCTCTCTTGCTAAGAAAAGCAAGGAGCTGACAGGCAGGAGTGTGCCTGAGCTGTGAGTGTGGGCTGATGACCAGCATTAAGGCACTGACATCTGCATCTAGCCGAGTGTTGGAGCAGGAGGAATGCTCTGGCACAGCTGCAGGCTGAAGCTGTTTCCTTGGTCTGACAAGCTCTCTCATGTCACCCTCCTGTGGGAGCCCCAATTTGCAAAACACCAACATTGTGCCAGGGATTTGAGGGGTATCCTGTGCATCATTTGGCACGGCCTTGCTTCTGCAAAGGAGGTATGAGTTGTTTCAGCCAAGTGTGGATCAACAGGGGAGTCAAGGGGCTTCTCATCTCCCTTTTGATTTAGACCATATTCAGTATGAATTTGCCTGATCCCTGAACATCTTCCCTATCCCTCAGCTGGATCTGGCTGAGGCTTCAGCTCCATACTTGCACTGGCAGTAGGCCATAGCTGTCAAAGCACAGCTGGATCTTCTTTTGGTTTCTTGCTGCTGCACTGTCCAACCAAAGCATGTCTTGTCAGGAGAATCTTTCAAAGCTACTAGGAATAGAAGGAAACCCTGGAAGGTGAGAGTATTGGAGACAAAGGAGAGTTTCCAAAGTGTTGACTGTACTTCAAGTTCTTTGGAGGCAACTAAGCTCTAATAAGCAGCATTATTTTCATGGATGGTGAGGGGCACTGAGAGGGAGCTGTGGGCTTTGAGGATAAAATAGGCATTGTTGGGGAAAGAATCTGCAGTTTAGTAAAGTGGATACACCCCTCAGTAGCCAGTGGTTTGGGGCACCCTTTTAGCTGTGCAAGATGTAAATTCAATACATAGCCAGGCTGTTACTAGGGTCAATTCCAGGCTGCATGTGGGCACATCCACTCTACTGCTACAAACTGCTGTTCCTCCCCTTACAGCTGCAGCATGTCCTGTCTCTGGCTGGCTGGAATGCTGCCTTCTCTCCAGATGGAGATGCTTTCTCTCTCTCACCTTTGTCCTCTGGGTCACTATGGTCCCTTACACTGTAAATCCAGGTGGAGGGTGGGCCACAGACCTTCCTTGCTGTATTCATTGTCAAGCCCCAGTATGGAGGAAAATTCCAGCAGAAAAACTGGAGTATATGGGCTGGTTCAAGAGTTCCAGGAGCTCATTGGCCACTACATGGCAGAGACTTCCAATGCAGAAGGATGTCATCAGACCAAGTGGATTGCTGTTAGCACTAAGTGTGGCTGCTGGCTGCACTGGGGCATTGCTTTGGGAGCTCAGCCCCAGCTCTGCTCCTCTCTGCCTGTTTGGCTCAGTCCTGCAAAAAATCCTTCCCCGCAACACGAGTTATCCAGCCTCTCCCAGCTTGTGCTTCCTCTCACAATCTGCCTCTTAATGCAGCCAGATGGTCTGAGCTCGCCCACACTCCACACAGGCACCTTCAGCTCCCTGCGCTTGGAGAACGCGCTCGTCTGACCTGCTGCTGGTCAGGTCTGCACCGTGCCTGTGGGAGATGGGAACGTTGGGGCGTTGCAGAGATGGCTGTGGGAGGTACCTGGGAGTGACAGCTGTCTGCAGACCTGCACCAACAGCCTGCCTGACAGCCTGGCTTTGTGGGCAGGGTCCTTTTTCTGGCCACATCCCTGTGTCCACGTGGACAAATTCCCGATGCTAAAGCTCTGGAATGTGCTGCTGTGCTTGGGTACCCACCCCACCCTATGCCACTTTGTCTGCAGCACTTAGTGCTGGTCTAGGTCCCTGGCTCTGGCCTTCTGTCCAGCGCCATTCACTTGGCTTGACACAATCTGCACCAACAGCTCAGTTGTTTCAGATTTGGGTTTATTGGAACCTTTCAGTGCATATATGGGTTTTACTAATGATCTGCTTCAAGATAACAGTAAACTGTTGTCTTCCTGCTGTTACTCAAGTACTTCCTGTACTGCCAAATGCTTTTGGAGAGCTTTGCCTATCTGGCTGTGAGAGGGAAGTGATTCCAGCTTCCTGCCTTATGTTGTTGCTAAGACATAGTGTACCTGAGCAGCATTACCCTGTCTGCATTATGCTGCAGGTTAAGGTTAAACAGTAGTCTGAAACTCATTTTAATCATGTCAGCTTTAGCTTCTACAATCTGCCTTTTTCTTGGAGGTTTGTCTTTTTTTCTTTGAAGTACTGAAGCAGCCCAGACAGACTTGCACAATATACCTTGAAATATTAAACAGCTTGGGAAGTGGTTAAATGACAATTGAAGCTCATAAACTTGGGGTCACTGCTTGGTACCAAAATCAAAGCACTGTGCTTGTGAGCTGGCCAGTGCTGCAAACAAGGCAGCCCCTTGCAAAAGGGGTTTAGACTTTCCATATGGAATGATGCGATCTGGATCATTATCAAACATGGTTTGCATAAACAGCTCCTCCCTTTCCTCCCATGCAAACTTTCCTGGCCCAGTTAGCTAGAAACTGTTCTCTGGGTGGCCAAGTTCACAGCAGTGGTTAAGGGTCAGCTGACAGTCAAGTCTGTCTGCCCTCTGGACAAGCTGTCACCCTACAGAGTACTGCCAACAAAAAAGCACCGGGTTACTGCTTAGGCAAAAAGAGGTGCAGTTCAGTTCTGCATTTCCTTTGATGGAGGACGATTGCTGCAGCTCTGCGTGTGGAAACGGCCTTGGCCTCAAACACACCCTGTGCTAGGCTTTGGTTATCTGGGCTTCATAGCCACCAGCCAAGACATCCCTGCAGAGGCTTGAGGGCAATGACTCCTTGAAGTGCAACATGAAGCTGTTGAATAAGCTTCCATCTATGCTTCGTTTACAACAACAGTGACCACAGGGAGCTCCCTTTGGCTCTGAGACCCTCTGCCCTTGCTAAGTCCCTTTCCCCTGGACTTGTTTCAGTCAGCAGGGAGATAGCACTGAACAGAACTGGTCTTGTTGTTTCCTTCCCATCTCTGACTCACTTCTGTCACGTTTGGAAGTTGGGGAGAATTTCAGCTACTCTCCTGCGTAGCTGGTTCCTTCTTTCTTCTCTTTCCCTTTCCTTCTTCATTAGTAATGGGTACTGCCTCCATGCCTTGAATGCATTCAGTGTAAGTCTCCTGAAAGAAATTAGGGACACAAGGAACAAAGTGACAACATGCAGATGTGTACATGACATAACAGGCAATCAAAAGAGAACTTCTGTTTGAAGGGGGAATTCAGATCCTGAGGAATTGTCCTTTCTGCTGTTAGTCAGGGCTGTCACATTAAGCATCTACATGCAGACCACTTCATTGGTATGTCAGTCATGCTGGGGAAAAATAACATATTGCCCTTTTCTATTCCTCTCCACCAAGAATTTTGCTCTTCTCTCTGACAAGATTCATTAGCTGCTGTTTGCTTAGCACTCTAAAGATGAAAGAGGTTTTGTGAAGAATAAACAGGGCCTCTGAAAGAAGTTTATTTAGGAAAAATGCAGGCTCATTTGGTCCAAACCAACCCCTTGGAAGTACAGGCAGCTGGCCTCCAATTCTTATCTGATTTTAACCACCCCATCAAAAGTGCCTTTGCGCTGGGTTCCCATATGGGCAATAGGGAACCACAGTCCTGTCTGAAGAAGAGTTTGTTATGGCAAGGTCTGAATTGCCTTTTGCAGTGGGGAAAGAGATAAGGAAGAATGTCAGGTGACCTCCTATGTTCCTAATAGGAGGCCCGATGTAGAATGTACCCAGTCTCTTCCTGGGTTTGACTTTCCCCTGGTTCCTCCAGTTTGCTGGCTTGTTAATGTTGCACTGTGCACTATTCAGACCTTACTGACACAGCAAGCTAGAAAGGTTTGCTCTACCCCATGAGGTGAATTTAATTTCATTCTTCCTCCAAGGTGCTGCAGATCCTTTTGGGGCTGTGCACAGGCACAGCCTATTCATGACTGCATGCAGCTACCAAGCTTCCATGATGAGGCAGGTGAACAGACTTCTATTTTCTGCTGAACTTTGACAATAGTTTTTTCTTCCTGCTAGAATGCATTTTATGGGATAAGGAGTGGACTGGGTGTGTCCAGCTCCAGTCATGACCGGTAGAACTGAGTGCTCTAGTTTTTACTGCCAAGTCAGGCTGGTGAAGCCATAAATGTAAAGACTCCTTAAGTAGGATTTCTAGTTGATCAACTTTGGATTTGTGAATTAAATAATCTGCTGTGGACAAAAAATACTATGTAATTCCTACACAATCATTTGGCTTGCTATAATTGTACTTAAAGATTTTCCTAAGGCAGCTTTCGGCAGAAGCTGCATGGCCAGATCTGCTAATCAGCTTAGAAAGTTTCAGCTTCTTATCCTTACTTAGGCTTTCACTGTGTTCTTTTTTTCAGATTTTGAAGTCCTGTGAAGGGTGCCATTACACTTTCTTTTCCAGGCTGCATGGAAACTTAGCATAAACCTCTGCTGATGTTGTCTGTGCATATCACAGAAGCAAAACTCCAGCAGTATAGAACCTGTTTCATGTTCTGCAGCTGACTTGTCAAAAGTAGTCCCTAAAATAGTCTACAGGGTATATTAAACTAAAATAAAAAGCACTGATAGTAAGGGAACTAGACTAAGTGCTAGAACTGCTAGAACACTTACTTGTTACTGTGTTCAGTAGCAATCCTCAGCCTTTCCCATAAGGCCCTTTTTTCCTCCATGATATGATCGAACCATGCCCAGAAGCACTTCCTCATGAGGCAGACTGTGTGGAAGGTACTTGCTCTCTCCTCCTGAGCAGAGAGATAATCCTTGTACTGGGGAGGACAAAGAAACAGGTGAGAATAGATTTTTTTCTTTTCTTTCCCAACCCCTGGCCTAATAAATAAAACAGTGCTAAGAACGTGGCAGTGAAGGGTAGTGGACGCAGGAGTGGAGGAAAATCAGCAGGGAGCAGGATGAGAGAGTGGATGGCGGAGGAGCAGTATGTAAGAGAAAATTCTGTGTGGAAGAGAGTGATGGAGAGTGAGAAGCTGAGAGAATGTCTCTGCAAAAGGGAATAATGTTGCTGGAATGGGGATAGCGTAACTCTGCAAAGGTTGTACTACAGGTGGGTGAATTGCACTGTGGTGAGGGGAAGGCATGGCAGCAGCCAGCTCTCTTGGTATCATTCCTCCACTGTGGTGCAGGCCAACCTTTAGCCAGTTCCTGAAGCTCCATCTCAGTAACATATGGGAATAGAAGTCCTCAGCCCGAGACATCTTCTCCCTGACACTCTGCTGGGTGTCCTGCAGCCAAGTCATCAGGCATTTCCTCTGCAGGCCCAAGCTGTGGTGCCTTTGTGCCACCTGAGTGAAGACAGCAGAGACAGCAGCTGGTTACCTGAAATGGTGACTACCTAAGTATAAAGCCACAGAAAATTGGGTGCACTAGAAAATAATCTCAGCTTTTTGGGGCTGCTCAAATCCAGATTTCTGACACTTGGAATAACTTACAGGATCCCACGAAGAGGAGTCAGCATAAGGAACAAGACCAGTCTCTCTACCAGGCCACTGCTGCATCACTACTAGAGAAAACCCTTTTGAATGAGATGCTTGGTTTAACTGCTTGTGAATGGGGCAGAGGCGTGTCCTGTAACAGCTTAGTCCAAGCCTGTCCATAATGCTGACCAGCGGGGTGGACATATGGAACAGCTTGTATCCATCTACTTCTTCCCAGCTGGAGGCCTGTGTGCATTTGGTAAGTACTGTGAGTAGCTCCAGTTCCAGTGACTTAAATGGAAGCTTTCCAACATAGCCCTGGGCTTTGGCTGGATCTTCAGGATACAGCTGAGTGTTATCAGTCTCTCCCTGATAAGGGATGCTGACTCAGTCACGTGTGGAAATGTTTCATTAGCAATATTCCTCCATCGAGGTATTGGAAGCTGCCACTTGCTGTTCTGCACTGAGGATAGGGCCAGGATAGAATAGATTGTTGGATTATCACCTGTAGTGTCCTGCCATTAGCAGTGGCCAACTCTGTACCAGCAACTTCAGAGAGAGTGAAAGCCCTGATTATAGGCTGGGGCTAACTCCCGCAGCTAAAGCTGCCTGGCAGAATCTCACTGATAAGAGTTGCTGTGGAGTAAGAGAACTGGCAGGCACATGTCATATAACTTTATTTTTTTTTCTTTTTTTGCTGTTTAATCCTGTTTAATCAGCTCTAAATGAGGATGCCATCCCTGCGGGTTTTTAATGGCTTTTCATGATTATTGTCAGATGAGCTGATTTAAAGAACTAATATAAGGCACAGTATGCAGGGAGAGTTTTTGCTTTTTCCATCTCTACCTGGCCTAAAAGCTTATTAAGGCTTCTGCTAAGTGCTGCATCTACTTTTTCCCTTCCTTCTATGGCAGCAGTCATTTCCTTTACCCTCAGCACTTACCCGTAAGTTTTCCTTGGCTTGCTCCCTCAGCCTTTTCCATGGCACTATTCCCAGCTTTCTGAGAAGGACCTTCTCATAGTGATCTCTAGCCTTTTTCTGGAGTTGCTGCTCTTTCTCCAGCCTCCTCTGCTTCTCCAGTTCTTTCTGCAATATCAAAAACAGTAGTTTTAAATCCCTCAGGATGAAGAGGATATTATGCTATGACAACAGATTATCATATTGGTGCTGGAGGTTCTGGCGTGACAGGAATTAGGGATCTGCACCATCTTTAGCACTGCAGACTAGACATGACTCCATGCAGGAGAACCTGTGTCCTAAAGCAAACTGTCTTCTGGGAGGTGATGGTATTCCTGGACACTCCCTTGGGCTGTGTATCAGCACTGCAGTTTGGAGTTACTGTAACAGACATGACACCTGTGGCTACCACAAGTGCTGATGTAGCAGGAACCTTCTCTGATGTCCAAAACATGTCCAGAAATAATTCTGAGTTTCTGCATGGACCCTACCACTTAATCTAGCCTAAACAGCAGGGGAGGGATGTGGGTATTTCCTAACTGTATAACACTACTTTTGGCTGATACTCAGGGATGAATGTCAAACGTTCTAAGACATTCAACCCAAGTAGAACAGTAGTTGTAGGTTGAATTCCTGTAGGATTTTAAATGTGCAATTTGGGTTATTAGGACAACTCATTTCCAAGTAACAGTAACGAAGTGCAGCTATTCCCAGGTTAGCTCCAAGAGGAAAAGGTGCCCTTGATGTAACTGTCAGGCTTGTTTAGTTCTGAATCATGTGTTTGTGACTGGTATCACTGTGTACATTGGAGGGGTGACAAGAGTGGAAGGAATCTGAGAGTAGACTGAAGGTGCTGCCACTCTGAGGGGCTTATGTGGCCGTATCTCAGCAGAGAATGTCCAGCAGCTGGGATCTCTAGCCTGCTGAGGAGACAGCATATACTTCATAGCACATTTGGGACAGAGCCCTTCCCTTAACACTGCCAGAAAGGAGGCAGACTGTGAGTCTGTATTGTGGGTGCTGGGCTGTGGAACTCTGCTCTATCAATGAAGACCTTCAGTTCACATTACTCTGGCTGCTGACTGAGTACCAGTGGGTAATGGATCTTCTTCCCTATCCCTGCTAAAGGGGAAAAAACAGGTGAGGCATTTGATCACCAGCTTCTGCTGCCTTCTCTCCTCACGGCGCTTTTCCTGCTGTGCTTCCTTTTCCTCGGCTTCCTTCTTCTGTCGTGCTTCCTCTTCAGCCTTCAGCTGGGCCTTGAAATGGAGAAAGGTGAAATTCAGTTTGTTTCATGTGACCTTTTCCATGAACACAGATTTTTAACTTTCCTAGTATTCCTCTAATATTGAACAGCACCTGAAACTTCAGCAGGTGAAGTTCCACATACTAGACATGATCTGTGCTCAAGAGTGAAATGTGGAAGGGAGGAGGGACTGTCCTTTTTACTACCTATATACATATCTCTATCTATCTATCTATCTATCTATTTTTCTATGTATGTACATGTATACGTTTCTTTGCCCTAAGTTATAGTATTTGTCCACTCTTCCTCTAAAAAATGTAAACCATATACCAAGTCATTTATTGAGAACTTGGTTACTGAAGTCAGTTCTGAATCCCTAGGTGCTGCTCTCAAGTTTCATTTTCACATGCAAAGCAGCATTGCAGGTACCCAAACGTTTCTTTCCCCAAACACTGAAGATCTTTCCTTAGACACTTTCTAATCCTAATGCAATTTACTAGCAATGTTTTTCAGTAACAGTTTAATACCCTGACTTGAAGAAGGCTCCTCTATTGGATGTGTATCATGGAATTTCTGTATTAACTATACAAATATTGTCAGTATCTTCCCTCTTCAGCAGACATTTGCTGGGAAGTTGCAGATTTTTATTAGGTGAGACTGCATATCCTCAAGCTAAATGTGACCAGAGAGGAAAGGCAGGGAGGGGAACCTCACCACTGCCAGGTCCCATCAAGTAGATCTCTGTGTGCATTTCCACCCTTACCATTCTCAGCAAAGACAAGCTACAGTCATGGGGTAGGTGTGAAAAAAGTATTGGGGGTGGTAAGGGAGGCTGCTTCTAGAACTACAACTTCAAGATGAAGTGTCTGCCTATGATACAGCAGGGCTGGTGCTGCAAAAGCAGCAGTAACTACTTCTTTTGAAGTCCAAATGTGATGAACATTTGCTTTCTTGCAAACTTGTGCTTTGGATAAAGGGCCTTTTCTCAGTCCCTGACTCTGGGGTTAAATCAGCTTTTCTTGTAACTGGAATGATGTGAAAGACACTTTATTTCATTTTCCACTTCCCTTACCAATTTTTCCTCTGCTTTTCGTTGTTTGGCTTCTTCTATTTTCTTCTTCTGTTCTGCTCGCTGAATCGCTCTCTCCTCCATTCCTAGAGAAACAAAGGACATAAGGCTTAGTGGACATGAGCTGAAGTTTGGTGAACAAGGATCCATCACTCTATGCCAGGCTCCCACTGTCTTGGCAATGCCAACACAAAGGGACTTGCTTCTTACTGCCCCCTGCAGCTGGCAGTGTCATGAAAAATGAACCTATAAACATTTGGGAGATGACTCAGGACCATTGCAATTCCATTCTCTCCCCTCTCCTTGGTTGACAGTCACCATAAGGCTCAGTTATGAATGACGCTTTTAGACCAGAGTTCAGAGGGTTTGTCCCCTCCTGCCTTTCCTGATGGAGGGCTGAGGCTCAGGGCACATGATTTAGCAGCAATTGCCCTGGGGTCTCCAGTAAGCTCTAACTGCTTATTTAAAAGCAATTTCATGGCAGCATCATTGTCACAGTGACATACAGGTACTTGGTCCCACTAGTAAGAAATTACTGCTTAATGCTTTCTTTGGAAGATAAATTGCAATGGAGTGATCTTGCTGGCCATCAGAACACAGAACATGCAGAGGAGTTGGGAACCTGTGCTTGCTTCCTCTGCAGTTGCAAACAAAGCGCAGCCTGAAGCAATCAATAACTGGGAGGCATTGAACTGTTTTGACCACAGTATGCTTCCTCAGATTCTTTTCTCCTCTCAGCTGTCCCAGGGTTCTCTGCCAAGGAAAAAACATTCAGTGATAATTTCTTCACTGAATTTTTTGGGGAGATCTTTAAATACAAGTACTTGAATGCTCTGAAAAATATGCTTGCTGTCTCTAAGGTGTACATGGTTCAGGCAAACCAGTGTGAATGATGGCTTGGACCAGGTAGCATTGGAGCTGAACACAGGTAGTGTGAAAGACAACTATTAATGCCCAACTGTCATGGCCAAAAGGGTCTGCTGATCCCAAAACTATTGAAACATCACAATAATTATATTCCAGATAACCTTTCATCCAGACTGTCACTACCCTGCATTGCTACGGAAGAACTTGACCCAAAGATAGAACCCTGATCCTAGCTGACTGATGAAAAGGTTATGTTGCGTGTTTATTGTGTTCCAGTGTGGTCAGAGAAGGGGAGATATCTTAAAAAGGCAGGGATCTGGAGTTGCTTCCCCAGCCTGGCTATTGTTGTCTCACAAAACCTTGGCTAGGCACTTAAGTCCCTCTAAAATCTCAACTCCTCTGTCAAAGCTGGATGAAAATGACTGGCTAGTTTAAGTGTTACTTGGATGCATAATGAAGGGAAATGACACTGATGGCAAAAAAAACCTGTACAGCTTCTCTGAGTCTTGTCACAGCAGAGACAACCACAGGTGTTAGGAGTAACTGCCACAACAGTGTACTAAGTGTGGACATGAAGGGTGTGCAGTGTCTCAGGTTTTACAGATGCCTGAAAACAGCTCACCCTCTCCTCTCACAGCACTCGTCAGACTGGGAGAGAAAGTGCAGAATTTTACTTGCACAGTATCACCAACCAGCAAAGCTGAGGCAAAGACAGACATTTCCATACAAGCTGTTGAGAAAAAGTTGTCTGGAATGGTGTTTGCTATCTAGAGCAATACCTTTCAGTATGGGATGAGGTGAGGTCAGCCGGCTGGGGGCCCTCCTGCCTTGCACTGCTGCCCTTGTGTTTTCTGGCCCATGAGAATCAGGTGGGCTATGGAAGAAAAGAGTAAGGAAATTCTTCAGTAAATGTAGTCAAACTATGTCTCACACCTACCACCTATGGCCTTGTAGTTTCTGTTCTCCATTGTGCTGCATTATCCCTGATACACCTTTCTTCTGCTTCAAATGGGACTGGTGATGCACCCTAGCACAGGAACTCCCCTGAGTTCCAGGGCTCCTGCATGGTTTAAAATACAGAGGATGAGGCTCTCTTTATTCATAACTAAATAAATCCCCCCTGCTACTTTGAGGGACACTGGTGTTGCTGTTTCTAAGGATTCTGCATGGAACACCTGATGTTGAGCCAGTGCAGGGAGGAAGATGGAGAGAGAACTGCGGCCAGTCTGATACTTTCTTTGAGGCTAAGTCACAACTGAGAGTAACAGCAGATAGCACTAGCATGATGGAAATGTGTCTGGCAAATTCTGGCTCAACTTGGGTGGGAATGAGACATGAAGACTAACTGACCCTGCTTTATTGACGGCATATACCTCAAAGGGGTTGTATTCTTGCATTTGGATTGGTTTTCCTCCCTGGTTTGAGAAACAGAATTGTTAAACATCTGGGTTACAGCCATAGCTTGTGCTGCCTCTTCTTTATCTCTGTTTAGCTTCTGATTTTCCTGCAGTTTAAGGATCAGCTCTTGCTGTTTCTGAAGATGCTGCCTCTGCTCCTCAATCACACGTTGCTGGAAGGCGTGACGGTGCTCAAAACGGCTGCCATAAGCAGGAGATGTCTTTGGGCTGGGTGCCTGATAGTGCTGGAGGACTGTGGCTATTTCATTCCTGTACATAGCCTGGTCCTGGGCACTCAGGGCTGCATGTTTAATGGTAATCTCCCAGGCAAATTTGGGGTTTCTGTAGAAATGAGATGTGTGAACAACATCCCAACAAGACTGGTCTCTGGTCTGATCGGCCTCTTTCTGTATGAGGCAAGTTTCACTTGGCTAGGAGAAAAACAAAAAGAAATTAGGAAAATTTGGCATTGATTAAACCAAGTATTCTTCTGCCCTTCCTGCATAGTGTTTTTTTAATGCAAATCTAGTGAGATGCCTGAGAAGTAGGGTAATCTCAGCTGTCTTTATACAGTCAGGCCAGAGGGGCCCCATTATGCACAAAATGGAGGCTGTGGAAAAGAACTCTTAAGGAGCTGAGTGCCATTTCACCAGGAGGAAAAAAATCCTGATTAGGCAAGAGCCTTGGCAGGAATACATTCTGACTGCTTTGTTAGGAAGCACATCTTAGGACAGCTTGTTTCTCGGGGATTAGCACACTCCCTTTTGAACTGAATTGTCCCTGCTCAGCACTCAGATGGAGAATAAAATTTAAAACAGTTGTTGAAGTGATCTACACAGCAGATCTACTGAACAGTCTGCTTTCAGATGGAAGTCTACAAGGTGCTGCTTCCTCATGCTTCTTTTCCAGCTGTGATAAATGTTACCACAAAACAGGTGCACAGTGGGGAATGAGGCTGCACCTTTCTGACACATGGTCATTCTCTGAGGAGCCATCAGCTATAAGGTCTGCTTTCTGATTCCTAGGTCAAACCCTAAATTCAGTCCCATTCCTTGAGCACTAATTTTAACAGTGTGGCAGAAGAAAAATACAGGCCTATTTAGGTAGTATAAGCACTGAAAGAAATCAGCTTTTGCTGATTCTTAAACAAACAGAAAGCTTGACCTGTAATGTGTGTGTGAGCTCTAATACTGACATTAGAGCACTGATGTGGTACAGATTTTATAGACAGAAGGGAAAGGGGGCATCCAACCTGACAAATGACAATTAAGGAAGCATGCTCTGGGAGCTGTGATGTGCATTATCCTGAAACAGCCAGTGAAAAGCCTTTTTTCCCCCCCACAGTTAAAAGCAGGAAAGCTGCACTGGCATGAAAAATATCTCTTGTCATGCAGTCAAGTTATTCTTTTTAAGTCTAAGCTGGCATCAAAGATGTAACTAATCTCTCAGTAAAAGTGATCTGGGGGTGGGATGCTCACTGCGACTCAGAGTACAGGAAGGGTTGTTCTTTGGCAGCACCAGAGATTATTTTTAAAACTCATCCATTGTCCTTCACATTTGCCTCTGATTTCTAGACTCTCCTGAACAGTTGAAGGCAGGTACTTGGGGGTCGACCTGGGAAAGCAGCTTTCCTCTGGGACAATGTATTCTTTATTTCAGACTGCACAAAGTAAGTACTTTCTAAGAGTTCTGTTATGCCAACAGGTATGCCTACATGAGAAAGATCTACCTTGTCTTGCTGTAAATCTTGGTGATGGTTTACTTCTGCTGTCCCAGGCTTGTTAGCCTCCGGTGGCCTGTCCCCACCTTTCCCCAGGGACACAGCCTCCAGCAGCTGTTCCATCTTTCTCTTTGTCTGCTCTCTCTTCATCTGCAGCTCTCGCTTTTCCGTCTCCGCTCGGCTCCAGTGCTGCCAGGCCAGAAAGCAGCAGCGCAGGAGGCGGCGCTGGTTGTGCTCCACAGCCAGTTGGGTTTTCCTGAATGACAAAACGTTTGTGTGATGGCAGGAGTGAGGCTTCTGCCCAGGCACAAAGCCACATCAATTCCTGAGTCCTTTTGCTGCTTAACTCTGAAGGCCCCTGAAGCTGTACAGAGCTCCTCTAAGGAGGAGTGGGAGGGCTGAAAGGATGCCTGCTATTCTGAATTAAGTTTCTCTAATTCACACTTTGCAATTTCCTGTGGCATCTCTGGGATGTAGGATAGCTGTAGAAGAGGTATCGTGTTCCCTGGCCAGCTGCATATGGGGAAGTGACAGTGTCTCACCACTGCAGCCTGCCAGACACCTGCGAAGGGAAGTATTTTCTCTGGATGATAGGGAATTCATCCAAGAGCCTCCTTAATGAAAGACACTGGCCAAAACGATCTCTGCTGTACTTCTACTGAAACAGCAAATATATTAATCAGGAATAAATTTGGCAACTCATATTCTCTGGAGTCCAAAGCAAGCCAGGGTGAGTTTTCTAGGAAAGATACCTAGAGACTGAAACACAGGCTTGTTGGAAAGTGCTAAAGCTCTTGTTTATATCTGTCCTCCTTTTCATCTGTGGCACAACGCCTCTGGCAGACTGCAGGCAGTGTAGCAATTTTCTCAGAAAGCTGCTGTTTCCCTCCTGCTGGATAACTGACAAGCTCCTTTTGCAGTCCCTGATGGCTGCTCTGCCCAAGTACAGCTGCAGAAGGAGGAATCCTACAGTAAAGGGGCACTACCTGTTTTGATCTTGGAGATGAACTTCCAATTGCTGTGTCTCCCGCTCTACTTTCCGGGCCCAAGTATAGTTTCTCCAAGCTCGCAGGGCCTTCAGCTGGCATCTCCAGTCAGCAAGAGCTCTGGCTTTTCCCATTTTAATTCTGTGCTCCAGAATGACTTTCAGCCAGGCAGAGAAATGTCGTTGCAAGCACTGCATGGGAGTTTCAGAAAACCAATGAGCAAGATACAGCCTGTCATACAAATAGTGATCCTCTCTGCCCTTTGCCTATTCTGACCTTCCTTTTTGAGATTCTTTTTAGAATCCTCATTTTCAACAATTATCTTAAGGGTTAAAAATAAAGTATTGCAGAGTATGTGCAGATCTACAAAAAGCAGAAAGGGTCTAGAAAGAGACATTATATCAAGGGGTTCTATGCTTTGGAGTGAAATACACTTAGTTCACCAAGTATAAAGGAATAAAATGGGTGAGGAACATACAATTTCTAGAGATAGGGAAAATATTTTCAAATCTAGAAAATGTCTAAGATGCTACAGGTAAGAACACATCTTAGCAGCAGTGAATAACTGCTGCTTTAACTTAGACAAAAATCAAGACACTTCCTAGAGTGAATTTATGACATGGCCTCAGCTCATCCTCGTTCCAGTAGGAAGCCAAACCTTTCCCCTATTGTGTAATTAGACTCGGTGCCTTTGGGAGTAAATTACATTGTACAGAGCAGCAATTTGCTATCTCATCTACCCCATAATTCTAGCCCTGTCACTGCAGACACTGTTCATTTTGATCCTCCAAGTGGGTCAACTTACAGGACTCTGCCATTCCCCTTTTGTCATAGTGCCTTGTGTTAATTGCATTCCTCTCTCGCTGAAATCTTCAAATGAAGACTTACAAAAAGTCAATGCATTAGCTGTTTCTTTCTGCTTTAGGAAAGTAATCAAAATGTCACTATTGCTTAGCTCAGCCAAGCTGTGTCTTCTCACATTATTCCAGTCCTGAATTGTTCTGTTCAGGCTTATCTTCACAGCTTAGACTGTGCTGGGGAGAGGCTGTGTACTGCTAAACAGCCGCCAAGCCCAAATCCAGCAGAGGGGCAGATGGATTGAGCTGTGAGGAGAATCACCATAAAATCTACAGGATTCTTCTACTGAAAAAACCCTAGATGTAGATATATAGACATCAACAATGATGACTGCCCTATTAATTAAAAACATTATGTGATGGATGGCATTCATACCTGCACCCAGGAAATTTATTTCCTTTGCTAAGACTGGCCATATGAAATTATTCAGTACTAAAAGATGACTCTTTAGTTGTGAGTATTTGATACACATTTAAACCAGAGCTGACCATGGTACCAGAATAATGAAGGTGAAACAAAAAGGTTCCTACTAGGAATTGTTAAAGTTTGTTTGCCTTGAAAGAGCTGCTGCAGTAACACAGAATATCCTAGTGGCATCCATCAGCCCTCAAGAGCCACAGCTCAAAATTCATCCCAGGCTGCAGCATTTCCCTTTCCTCTCCCTGTTCCTGAACTAGCGTGGGCAAGGCAATCTTTAAAATGCCTTCCCATGCACACAGTAAGGGCTTCTCAGGCCTTTTTTTCTGCTGCTTTCCCCTTTTATTTCCTTCCTTGAGGGAAAACAAATATCACTCCACTTCCTCCTGTACATCTCCTTATTTTTTGATTGCAGAAGGTTTTATGGTCTCATCTGTCTTGAGAACCATGTATTCTCCACAATTTTAAGTGAAATGTCCCACTAAGTACACTTGAGGCACAGACCTAGTGGGGTTGGCACCTCAGGATTTCTTGCTCCTAGTCTTACAAGACACTTTTGGCCTTGCTTTCCTACTTTCCTGGTATAAGGAGGTGTTTTAAAAAGTAAAAAATTCTGCATAACCAGGACTTTTTACTTCAGGTTTGCAAATGGTAGCCAAGGGCAGGTAGCTCAGAGTCTCAGATAAAGAAAGGTGATGCTCACTCTCTGCTTACTGGTGTGAATCCTGCGCAGCAACTCCTGAGTCTTTCTCTGTTTCTCCTCTCCTTGCTCTTCTTTCTTCAGGACCAGGGGTGGTGACACAGCAGACCCCTCCTGCACTGACAGCTTCTGAGTTTTTTCTTGTCTCTTCCCCTCCCTGCAAAGTGAACAAACACACAGATCTAATATCATGATATACAATCTAATACAATCTTTTTTGGCCAATTGTAAGAGAACCACCTCTACAGCTTAGAAATTTGCTGATTATTTTAACTTGGCCTTCTAAAAACCACCTCTGTAATGGTCTGGGAGCCCAGAGATTAACCAGGCTGGTGTACTTCCTAAACATAGAAGGCAGAAGAAAATAGTAAATTATTTCAGTAAATAATTCATTAAAACACTTGTGTAAGAAGATTTACGATCTCAGGTCTACCTAAGTAAATAAATGGCATCCCTAAAAGTGACAACTCTGTGACAATACAAGCTCAGCAGAAGAAAAATATGATGTCTGCAGAATTCTCAGCCAAGAATGCTCTTTATTCTCTGATAGCAGGGAAAGTATTGCAAGTGCTAGACTTTCAACACAGACTTTTTTTCTTTAATTTTTTTCTGGGTACTGGCTTTCATGTGGCATTAGATGCTAACAAGGCTAGGTGTAGCCACAGAGTTGATGGAGAGAATGCACAGTGGTGCAAACACACTGCTGCTTCGTGATTCAGTGCACATACTGTAATGGCTGAGGGGAGGATAACACTGTTCTTAGCCCACCTTCCCACTCATGAAAAACTCTGCCACTGATGTTGGTAACAGAAGACTAAAAGGTTTTTGGAGAGCTCAAAGACAGTAAGAGCAGTTTTGTTTGGGATCACCACTGCTCTTATGTTTAACAAAAGGACCTTTTAAATGGTTTTTATCTCTCCACACCACCCACACCCTTCCTTACATTCTCCAAACTTTTGCCACAGTGTGCTTCTTCTCAGCCATTTCCTTTCGCAGCTTCACTATTTCCCTCTGGATCTCCTCCTCCTCCTTCTTGGCCTGCAGGGCCTTCCTTCTGTCCTCCTCCTGTGCTCGGAGCCTGGCCTCAGACAGAATTGCTTTCTTCAGGGACTCTTCTTGTCTCTGAAGCTCTAAAGCCTTCTGATACCTCATTCGGTTTTCTTTTACCTGGGCAAGAGAAAATTGGCAAAAGTCAAAGCAAACACCAAAGGCTGAAGAATTTGAAGTTCACTGTACACTGCCAGGGTGGGTCACAAGCCACCTTTCACGTTAAGCAAGAAACCCTGTCTGTAGCAGGCACTGACTGGAGAGACTGTGCTCTTGACCAGCAAAACACTCCATGTGGGAGAGAGAAATTAAATCAATTTTCCTTAACAGGAGCAAACTCAGAACTGACTGCTGTGGCAACTCTTCTTGTCAGTCTTCAGAAAAAGGCGGGGGGGGGGGAAATTTCAACAGTTTTAGTGAAAGCTGACTGTGCAAGCTGAATGGCTGATGTACCCATGCAAATGCAGTAAAGTTTCAGCTGAACTGTGGAAGAGTATCTTTGGGTAGTTGCTTCCAAGTTAGAGATTATTGCAGGGTCTGAGAGAATACTGGGGAGGTATCACTGAGCATTTACTCTAATCCTATAATCCTCCACCTTATTCCTTTTAACTGAGCTGCCTTGCCTGCTCACCTGCTTGTGTCTGAGCTCCATGATTATTCGTGGATCTGCAGGTTGTTTATTTTCCTTGATCTCTTCAAGTCTAAGGTGTTTTGCTATCCCACAGTTCACAGCTTCACTCTGCAAAAGATGCTGGAGGTATTTCTGGACAGAGGAATTTTCCATTTCACATTCCAGATAGCTGCACAGGTCTGAAATGAGAAATTCAGATTATCTCAGGCTAGTCTGAAATGAATAAACCCTTCTGTCTCAGATCACAAAGCCTAATGTAATTAAAGGGATCACTTCCCCAGACTGTCAATGCATTTCTGATGAATGTGGACACACTGACTGCACTCCATTTATCCCCAGAGCCTCAATCAGTCTCCCATTGAACAGGCTAGAGCAGTAACAATGTTTCATCCATTTTTTACTGTCTCGCCTCTGAGCATCTCAAACGGCTGTATAAACTTGACAGGCCTCAAAAATACCTGTTCATAAAAGAAAAAAAACACATTCTCTTTTACAAAGGGAGATACTGAATGTTTATGAGTTGCATTTATGCAGCCCTACAGCAAGATGCTGTAAGATCTGGGGGACAAAAATAATCACATATAATCTTGTTTCTACTGACTCCACTGTCCTGACCTCAGAACAACTGTTACCTTTCAGTCTGACAAACCAAAGGTCTGACCTCCTTCCCCAGCACAGCCTCAGAGAGGAAACCAGGACCTGCTCTGCAGAGCTCTCACCATCAAAGTGCTCATACTTTGGAGGGGCTGCAGAAGGCTCTTCCTGAAGGACAGAGTCAATGCCCTCTTCTTCATCGCTCAGCTCCAGTTGCAGTTGGGACTTCATCCAGTTACTGAGCAGCTCCTGGGCTGCCATGAAGAAAGAGACTGATGACTTCACTTGCTTAAAAAAAAATATATGGCTAAGTGTAAACTAGAAATAGTCTGGGATAGTTATATCACATGCTAGGAATGACTGAAACTTGATCTGCAACAGAAAATGGAATAAAGATAATACTTCTGTTCTTATCTTCTTGATCTGTAAAAGAACAGGAAGAGAAGGTGGCAAACTTTTTCCCTGTCATGTTTATCAGAAATTAATTCTTCTCCACCTCATTTTTACTATGATTCTGCAGGCATTTGGATCACTTGTGATTATTTTCCAGCATTTATTAAGGAGATGGAATTCACATGAGGTAATTCATAATTTAGATAGCTTTCACAGGCTCAGATGGTTTTCACATGTGCAGCCAAGGCTGTCATATATTAAATTTAAAAGAACCACTGTTTGGACAAACTTTTGCTTCATGTGTACAGGTTAACCCTTTGCAAGTACCACAGAAACAACTGGTGAGTGTAATTACAAATCTGTCAGGTGGAAAACTTCACCTGGGGCTCAGGGTTAAGACTGCAGCTACAGGAATGCACCCCAATGGATGTGGTACTCCTCAGTGAGCTCCAATGCCTAATGAACAACTAGGCATGAAGTCCTTCAATGGACTGTTGGCATCTCCATTCTTCTGTGGAAAAATGAAAAAGTTCCTTTTCCAGAGTTTCTTCTCAAAAGCAAGGTCAGCTCATGTGTCTGCTGTCTCAACAAACCAGCTGGCCTTGCTGCATGGGTGGCCAAGGTGCTCCTGACGCCGGACACAGGGCTGTGAACTACCAGGCATCAGGAGCAGCCCCACAGGAAGCGGAGCCATCCTCAGCCATCCGTATGGTGAGGATGGACAAAGAGCTGGGATCTCAGCAGCCACTCCAGTGGGGGTCATTACACAGTGTAAGACACACAGTCAATGGACAGGAGCAAGCAGCTGCTCCTAATATCTACTCCTAACACAGAGTGAAGATGCTCCCTGGTATTTCTAAGGCAACAAAGCCTCTTTCAAACTTTCTTTGAAAACAGTGAGGTTTTTTAAAGAAAATATAAATCTGATGTTTGTTGCCCTTCAAATCACTTTTATTCTCTTTCATAATCTCTCCAGCCAGATCAGGAACAGGGAAATATATCTGATAGCAGAAAACAATGTGCCACTTGGGAAAGGGTTACTTTTTCGACAGGGATTTGTGATCTTGTAACTAGAGTGAAAGTCTTCTGGCACTTCTCTTATCAACACCTTTCTTTACAAAGTGGGCTTTGTGTAGTTCCTACCATTAAGTATTGTAATAATGGATTCTAGGTGAAAAAATTTCAGTTGAGCTAGGAACAATTCTAAGGGATTGGTAGCTATCAAAAAGAAAATCCTAGCAGAGAAGGGCAAACAAAAATAATAAAGAAACATGAGGAAAGCAAGCAACCCTTCCACCAAAGGAAAAGACGTGGCTTTTCACCACAGCAAAGACAGCTCCTTTGGAGGCATTGGCTGTATAATGCATTCAGACAGTGCACTGTAAGCAGGTAAGTGTATTCCATGCTGTTAGTTGAACCCTTAATGATTACAAGTGAAAAAGCTGACTTCCTGGATTAAAGTGGATGATCTTAAGATGTGTTGTCATCTTGTTCTGTAATGCTGACTTTTGATTCTTAAAATAATGATTAACTCAGCTTTTAAAATCCTGCCTGCTATCAGCTTTTTGCACTGCAGACATATTTCTAGGACTGATGGGTGATAATTTCCCTTCTTTTTGCTTTTTAAATCTACCACAGTTTTACTTTCAAACTTTCAGCCCTTTTGGCTGCAGGCTTTACAAAAGAAATATTTAGTTAGGTAATTAGTGAGGAAAATTTTGCATGGGAATCAAAACAAAACCACACTGTTATTCACAGATGTGAAATTTACACAGAACAACTCCATTTCCACAACTAATCTGCTATCAGAAATATGTCAGGTAATTTCACCTGATTTCCTATAGTGCACCAGCTTGGTTTTGACCACACAGTGTATCTTCAAGGGCAGTTCTTCTCCTTGTCTTGACCTGGTGTCTCCAGGTATGCCATTTACGATCTGTCTTGAACTCCAGCAATTGATCCTTCTTATGCCTTTCTCCATTAGAGGAAAGCCATCTTACTATAAACTCTTTCTTGTGAACTCAAGCTTTGCAAGAGCCTGTTCAGGTCAGAACCACAAAGCTGGATCAAGAACAGTTCATTTTAGGCACCTTGTGGCAAGCAGAATTTTACCTCACCTTCCTCACAGGCTTCACGATGAACTTGCAGCCGTTCTGCAGTTTCTAAAGTTGTCACGGGACCCCAAGGCCTTTGTGGACATCTTGACTTTTGAAGGGAAAAAGCTTCAGAGACAGCATAATCAGAGGCTTGGTCCACTCTCTTAAATTAAAGGCAAGAAAACATTTTTAAGGACATTCATTTTTACAATTCCTATATCCACATTTCTCCTCCAGAGAAATGGAGAATCAGTGGGAGTGTAACGCAAAACACCATAGGTGTTATAAGGAATAGGTTTATTTTGAAATGCATTTCTACAACTGCTTCATTGCATAAACTGGACTTAGAAGTCATTAGGCAATAAACACTCATTTGGCAATTAGTGCTAAACACAGAGACTGGAAAACACAGAGAGAATGGAAACACCCAGCCCCTGGGGGCTGGATGGAGACTTGCTGAGCTAGTGCCCAGCAACTAGCAACTATGAAATTTGATATCAGGTTTTTGTCATAGCCAGGCTGAGAGACTTCCTGTCCCATATTCATCTCTCTGAAATGCTAATGGTCCTGGTATGTCACTGTGTTTTCACAAGTAACACCTGTGCCCCAGACAGTCCAGATTTCTGAACTCCTTCCCTCTGTGCCACTGCCAGAGGCGCAGGATGCTGCCTGAGGAAGCAGCTACACACTCCTACCTGCCAAAAGCAGGCTGAAGGTGGGAGCATGGGTGTGCCCAAGGAAGCAAAACAAAGGGAACCCCACCCTAGAATTCATTTTCTTTGATGTCAGGTGGTTGTAGGTGTAGGACATGGTGCTTTGGGGTAAATCTCTTGTATTACTTGCCCAAAAAACCTGCAGCACTCCTCAACAGCAAGTTTTGTGTGTTGCGTTTTATGCATAGCAACAAAACACCTTATTCTTCATAGAGTTTGGATTGGAAGAGACTTTTACGGGTCCTCTAGTCCAGCCTGCCTGCCATGAGTAGGGACATCTTTGATAACACCAAGTTGGATGGGAGTGTTGCTCTACTTGAGGGCAGGAAGGCTCTGCAGAGGGGTCTGGACAGGCTGGATTGACGGGTTGAGGCCAGCTGCATGACGTTCAACAAGGTCAAGTTCTAGGTACTGCATTTGCACCATAACTACCCCAGGCAGGCCTACAGACTGGGGGAAGAGTGGCTGCAAAGCTGCCTGGCAGGAAAGAACCTGGGGCTGCTGGTTGGCAGCAGCTGAACATGAGCCAGCAGTGTGCCCAGAGGGCCACAAAGGCCAGTGATATCCTGGCCTGTGTCAGCAATAGTGTGGCCAGCAGGAGCAGGGCAGGGATTGTCCTCCTGTACTTGGCACTGGTGAGACTGCCTTGAGTTCTGTGTCCACTTTTGTATCCCTAAATTCAAGAAAGACACTGAGATGTGTATTCTGAGAAGGTCAAAGCTGCTGAAGGGTCTAGAGGAACAGCTGAGGGAATTGGGATTGTTTAGTGTGGAGAAATGGAGCTCAGGGGTAAACTTATCACTCTCTACAACCACCTGAAAAGAAGATGTAGCCAGGTGGGGGTTGGTCTCTCCTCCCAGGTTACAACTGACAGGATAAGGGGGAACAGCTTCGAGTTTTGGTATGTGATATTTAGATTGGATATTAGAAAAATCTCTTCACTGAAAGGGAGACCAGGCATTGGAACAGGCTGCCCAGTTGCCCAGGAAAGGGGTTGAGTCACCATCCCTGCTAGTGTTCAACCAACCTGTGGGTGTAGCACTTGGGGACATGGTTTAGTGGTGAACACGGTGGTGCTGGACTAATGGTTGGACTTCATGAACTTAGAGGTCTTTTCCAACCTTAATGATTCTACGATCTTCAAGCACCTCAAGTTACCCAAAGCCCCGTCTAACCTGATTCTGAATGTCACTGCGTTATTCCGCTTTGGCCCATTGTTCCAAGCTATGCGATCCAAACTTCGGCAGGGGCTAAGGAAACCCACCGCGTCCCGACCCCCGGTGCCTCTTCCTGAACCCGAGTTTCACAAGGCCAACTCTGGCACCGTTCGCTCGAGCGTAGCGCGGACTTCCCACCCGCCGGCAAACAGCGCAGCCCTGGGAAGCCTCATCCTGATCCTGACCCTGCCGCGCCAAGTGCCCGCGATCCCAGGGAAGCGGGATCCCAGGGAAGCATCCCGCCCCCGGCACCTCCTGAGCCGCTGAGGGCGAGCGGGCCGCGCTCCCCGGCCGTGCCCCGTTACCTGCGGCAGGCGCTGCCCGCGGCGCAGCCCCGGCCGCTGCCCCGTGAGGGCCATGGCCATGCCGGGNCGGCGCGCTGGCGCTGCCCGGCTGCCTGCTGTACACGCAGACCGGCGCGGCGCCGCACCTCAGCCACGACACGCTGCGGGAGGTGCGCGGCGTGCCCGGCGTGGCGCACATCGCCCTGCCCGCCATGTGAGTACCGCGCCCGGACCGCGGGCCCTGCTCCCCTCCGTGGGAGGGACACGGCCGGGGTAGGAAGGGTGAGGGGAAGGGAGCTGCAGGGCTGCGTGATTTTTAGCGTGTTTAGGCCAAACCCATCGTGGTGACTTCACGGTCATCTTGCTGAGGTGGGCAGCAGGGCGAGGGAGTTGGTTCTGCCCCTCTGCTGTACTGACACCCCTCCGAGAATGCTGCATCCGGCTCTGGAGCCCGCAGCATAACAAAGATGTTGTTGGAGGCCTGTTGGAACAGGTCCTTGGGAGCACCACAAAGATGCTCAGAGGGCTGGAGCATCATTCCAGGCAATGGAATGCTCCAGCCCTGTGTCAACAGGTAGAGAAATTTGGGGTGTTCAGCCTGGAGAAGAGAAGGCTGCAGGGAGACTTCTTCTTTAACCAGCCTTCTGGTACCTAAAGGGAGATTGGACAGATGGGGACAGATTTTTAAAAGAGCATGTTGTGGTAGGATAAGAGGTAATGAGTTTAAACTATAAGAGGGTGTTTCTTGTAATGAGGGTGGTGAAACACTGGACCACGTTGCCCTGAGAGGTGATAGGTACCCGATACCTGAAAACATTTAAAGTGAAACTGGAGCAACAGTTATCTCTAAATACTAGTTAAGTTGCAACCAAAAGGAAAGATTAACATGGTAAAACTTGTGCAGTTGTTGGATGATGTGAACACGTTAGCGATGCTCCCCAAAAAGCCACAGTCTAGCTTTGTGCTCTCCATCAAGTCAGTGGTTCCTGGTCAGTGGAACCACTTTACTGGTCCCACTGACTTTTTGCTTTACTTTTTTGTCACAGCATTATGAGTGCCCAGGTTGTGAGCTGTGATTCTGGAGCGCATCTGACTCTGACATTTCATTCCATCTGTCCCTGCTTCACTGCCAGACAGCTGGGTGGCAAATACCAGTTCAGTGTCAGACAATGCATAAATATGGGAAAAAAAGCACCTTAGTTATGAAACCACCAATCTCTTTAGTTGTCTGCCTAGTTAATGTGTTCCTATATCTGGATTGCAGGGCAGAAATTCATGACGTCCTGGAAGAGTATAAAGAAGGAGCTGCAAAATTTATGGGTAAAGTACAAGTATTTGCTTGTATGTCTGAGAGATAATGCAGGTGGATCCCACTAGAGCATGTTCAGGCAGTACAATAGGCAGAGAGATGTAGGCTTTGCACATTTAGAGATTTTCTCGCTTGTAGTGGCTCTAGGGAAGAATTGAAATAGTATGTTGTCACTAGAATGGCCAAAAATCCTTCCATCAGGCTACAAAGTGATGATATGTCTGTAATTTCTATAATTTGCAGACAGTTCTTTGTGTATGGAATCTAGCACATCTTGCAAGAAAAAAGAATGTGTTGCCAAATCTTGTTTTGTTTGATTTAGTTTTTTAAAAAGCACATAAAAATTTGGGACACGCATTTCGTGATATATAAAATACTTATGGTTTGGCTTTCTAAAGGAAGTTTGCACCCAGCTTTCAATAAGCTTTACCTGTTTGGAGCAATTTACTCCTTCAAGAAAAATTGAAAAATGTCTTTGTCTGGAACTTCCACAGGCTTTACCAGTTTCAGTAACCGTCTCTGAAGAGAAGGCTGTATGTCACTGAGACTGTCTAGCTTTCTGACATTTGAAGCCTCCAGTCCGGCAGGGATGATAAATTTCTCATTTGTGTAATTGATACATTATCTCACTCTCCTTTTCTGTGAGGGTGGTGAGCCACACAAACAAGTTGCCCAAAGAAGTTGTGGATGCCACATCCCTGAAAATGTTTAAGGCCACGTTGGGTAGGGCTTTGAGCAACATGGTCTAGTGGAAGGTGTCCCTGCCCGTGGGGCATGATCTCTAAGATTCCTTCCAACTCAAACCATCCTATGATTCTACTTTGTCCTTTCTTAAAAGTCATAGGCTTGGGATTGTAGCTAGTTTGGATTGTGTCAAGTGTCAGGTGTCTCCAGTGTATCAGTTATCAGTTGAGTGGTCAAGTGAGTCAGCTGTTGAATCTGGGATATTTTAATACGTGGAGTATTAATCAAAAAGAAACATTAATAAATCCCAAAGCAGGTATGCAGGCTGCAGAACCAAAGAGTATTGTTTCATGGTTTATCCTGCTGCTGCACTCTTCTCAAGGCAGATGGTAAGGCTGGAGAAGAACTCTGCCTTCTTTGGTGCTGACAGATAGATGAACAATATTTTCATTCTCAGAATGGATGTACTTGTGTGGGGAACAATACCCTGTTCCCTTTGCAGATCTGCAAGCCACATCTTTGCATTAGCTTTGCTTTGATTAATGAAACTCTGCTCTGGATCTGTCTCTCTGTTTTCAGGTATGCCAGATGCTGTGCTCTACTGCTCCCTCCATGACCCAGTCACTCCCTGCCCCTCTGGCTACAACACTAACAAGGTACAGTAGCTGTAAAGACTTGAAAGGGTCCACCTAAAGTTCCCCAAATAAATCCACCAGTCCTTCCTTCATCTCTGTGGCTGTGCTCACACAGCCACAAGATTAGCAAAATAAATCTTTGCACAAAGAGGATTGGCATTTACATACTCATACCTCCAACCAAATGAAGCTGTGCATGTTCTTACTGGGCAGCATGTTCCCTGAACGGTTCCTGAGCCGTTGAGTGGCAGTTCAGGTAGAAAGGAGGGCTCTGGGCTACCATGCCATTGTGGTTTAAATGGCAGTAAAAGAAAATACCTGTGTTTTGCCATATTTGCTGTACAAGCTCATGCTTGTGCCATTGATAAACAGTAAATCTGAACCCCTCTGTGTGTATTTACAGACAGCCTGCTGCAGGCCCCCTCCTACAAAGGGGAAGGACATCAGAATTTTTGCAGGAGGGTGGCTCAACAATCCAGGAGTGCATAGTTGCAGATATTTGCCTGTTCCATCCTGCAGGAACACACACTGCCTGTGCAATCCACATACTGCTGGCTGCCTGACACAGCTTTGTGCTGGAGCCCCTGGCACCTGCTCAGATACAGTCAGTCCCAGGGCCTGTTTGGGTATGGCCACATTTGGTGGAAGGTCACTGAGTGATGGAGGGTAACTCCTGCCATACAGCTGTCAGTGCATATTCCTTGCTGCTGGGATCCAGGCTGAGTCCTGTCTCTGCAGGGAAGGAATTACCTGAGGCTTGTCCCACTGTTGTGCAGCTTTGAGGTGAAGGCAGCAATCTAAAGCCTGGGTGTTGGGAGTTTGATTCAGACTTTTTTGGGGTTTTAAAATGAGCTGGTGAAGATATTTGTCACCTTGTCGTAAGGCCTTCTGCAGCTGGATCTGTGCTGACAAATACTTATGAAAGCTTTCTGAAAGCAATGGGACAGAAAGCTCTATGCCAGCAAGCCTAGCACTGGCTGGATTTAAATAATCACAGGATAATGCTCAGCTCTCTAAGCTGCATGGCTATTTTATTTATTAAAGCAGCTTTTTTTCCTCTCGAGAACAGAATGGAGGTAACTAGATGTGATTGCACCCTGGCTCAGGCAACTCTGACTTGCCTCTGCCTGCTTTCACCAGCTGTTCCTGGATGTTATTGCAGTAAGAGGCAGCAGGCACTGTCTGAACAACATGCTGCTGCAGAATAACATACAGCTGCTGTGTTTCAGTTATTCTGTAGATAGAGTTTTTGGAGTTGCTTTTTTCTTTAGTTGGAAATTTGCGAAAAAAATTTGTTGCTTTGGAGACTTCTGGTTTTATTCAAATTGGGTGAAATTGGCTGATAAGGCCAGAAGTAATCAGGATGGATGGATGGACAGCAGGCACGTGGTATACTTGTGCAATCCTTTTGGGTCTTTGTGGGGACCAGACCAAAAAAAAAAAAAAAGCTTCTGCTCATACTTTTTTCATCTGCTGATGAAATTCAATTTGCAAATTAGTATTCATGAGAACTGCACTGCTTAATCTGTCTGTCTGGCATAGGCTGGGAGGATGTGTTTAAACCCTCAGGCCCCAAAAAGTGCCCATAACACTCCAAGCTATATGCTGTTTCTGATGGCTGAAAACCCATTCTCATTTGAAAAAGCATGAACAGAATTGCAGATGAAAACAGCTGACTTCCAAAGGGCTTGAGCCCTTTACTTAACCTACTTGAAAACTAAAGTTTTGGAGCAGCAATTTCACAAGCCTAACAATAATACAACCAAAGCAATGGCCAAGCTGGACTCACTGGTTAATTAAAAATTCTGCAAAATAGGCTAAAATGTGAACATTTTGTGAATCTGAATGTTTAGTGAATTGAATGGTGAATAGCCTGGAGGTGTTCATGTAAGATAACCTCTCTGTCCACGTGCATTTGCCTTGCTTTAAATTCTTTTGAGGTGTCACGGAGTAACAACGAGCTCCCATGTGTGCTGGCAGGATGGGAAGCATGTGAAGAGACAATGAAGATAGTGTGTGAAATCCTGATGAGCACATGCCATTCTTTACCTTGGTTTGGTTTGGGTATTTCAGTGCCTTCTAGAGCTGCTTGATTTGGGACCTAAAATAATGTGGGATTCTAAGACTGAGTGCCTCACAAGCTTTTGTATTCTTCTCAGTCTGTATGGTTTATATAAACACATAATGTTTATATACACAAGTGTTGTATGAATTAAGTGCTCAGAAGAGCAAGTAGTTTCTTGGGTTTGCATTTTGTGCAGAAAACAAGCAAATTGTATTTGCCAGTGCAGCTTTTGCTGCTCTTTATATGCTTTTGTTTACTAGACAACAAGCTTGGTGGGAATTCAAGCTTTTCTTTTTCTTTTCCCAAATTCTGCCACTAATTTGTGTGCTGAGAGGCCAGCTGCTCTATCTCAGATTTTTAAACGTGGAGATGTCAGTGTTAAGTGGCATGGTTTCACCAAAGAATATCTTAGAAATTCCAGTTCAGTCATTTATTTCCTTTCATTCACTGTGCCAAGTGCAGCTGATTATCTGAGCCATGCTCCAGGGGAACTTATCTAATGAGCTGTCATCCCAGTATCTGGTGTTTCAATTCCTTCTCTCCTTTCACTCCAAAGATCTGCTGTCCTTTGCAACTGCTGTTCATCCCTGTTCTTCCCGTACAGACGGTCTCTCTGTGGGGAAGCTCAGGGCGCATGGAGGTGACAGCTTCCAAGTTCATGGACATCCAGCGAGCCGTCCAGCCAGACTGGTTCCAGTGCATCTCTGATGGAGACACCATTGCTGGGGAAGCTGGCAGGAAAAGAGCCAAGAAATCTGTGGATAGGTCACTTTCCTTCTTGGATACATGCCTTCAGCTGCAAGAAAAATCACCGGTAAGGTCCCCAAGATACTGAGGCAGTATCACTGCATGTGCTTCTTGGTCTGTGCTGCATCCTGGACCAGCCTCAGGATGTGGTTTAGTAGGAAATTCTGTCACATGTGTATGTCAGAGAATGCCCAGCTTAAAGTCCAGAGTGAGGTATAACCAGTAGCGCAGTGAGTTTTCCTTCCTTCCTTCCTTTAGTAAATTATCTTGTGCACCAGGATCTCCCTCATCTCTATTAGTTGAGGGGAACTACATTTTAGGATTTTTCTTTCTGCTTTTGGGTTGTGATGCATTCTTTCACTTACCTTATTATTAGATGCATAGCCAAAGTGGCATCTTCTTATTCACATTGAGAAAACCCATCTTTCTGCTCTGAAGTCCCCTTGGTTCCAAGTGAAGGAGGATTTGATAGAATTAGTCTGTGCTATTCTTTATTTCTTCCAGCAGCTTTGAAACTTCCCTCCTTTTTAGTGAAAGGAGCCATACAACCTGAGTCTGCACTACAAGGGAAAATAGGTGACAGGAGCTGGTGTTTGTATGTCCTGAAAGGGAATTCCCTGTGACATCTGGTGTCTGACAGCCAGGATAAAGGCACCTGGTTTGTATTTTGCACTAACACATCTAATGCTGAGGCCCTATCCATAAAAAGCCATGTACAAAGATGGTTTGTGGTTATTGTCTTCTGTAGGGAGGTGGAGAAGAGTGGCATCAAAATTCTCAGTGAGTTAATGTCAAGGCAAGGACCAGAATCTTGTCTCCACTGGTCCCATCTTTTACATGTGGACTTCACAGTGTTGTGTGGGGAATAGTCTTGCATGAGATGAAACCTCGTGGTTCTGACAAGTTCCTGGGAATGTGGGGGTTAAGTAGCAGGCATCTGAAGTCTGGACTGAGATGTCTTTCATGTCTTTGGCAGAGCATGCTCTAACACTTGCAGCTTTCTCTTGGACAGGAACTACAAGGAAGTGTAATGTTTGGAGCAATTGAAGGTGGAGATATCTTGGAAGAGAGGCTCAGATCAGCCAGGGAGACTGCCAAGCGGCCTGTGGGTGGCTTTCTGCTAGATGGCTTCCAGGGAAGTGCCATGGCCAAGGAGACCAAGTTGAAACTGATAGCTTCTGTCATAGCAGAGCTGCCAGAGGATAAACCAAGGTAAGTTGTGTGGGCAACATCCCAAGAAATCCATCTGTCCTATTATGAGGGGCATCTACAGGCTGCTGTGCAGTTTCCCTGTAGGAAATAATCGCTGTATTGCACAGCTCTGTGTGTGCCAGGCTGCATAAATTTTACCATTGTCAGGCTGCAGTCTTCAACACTTCTTTAGCTGCAGCTGGCACCAGGCTTTGCTCTTGCTGTAGGTTTGAGGAAGAGTTTTTAGGAAGAGTTACAGGAAGATATGTCAGGGTTACTCACATTTGGTCTTGGAGGCCATGGTTTACTTGAAGTTCAGCTCAAACAAGAACATTATTGTCAAGATATTTTGCAGGGACTTCTTCTCAGTAAAACTGTCATGTTTCCAGTTCTCTCTGGCCTGAACTCACAGATGGCAGAGAGGGGTGCTGGCAGAACCAGACAGTGCTTGCTACACGATCTTGGTAGCCAGCTCTGTCCTACTACCTGAGGCACTGAGCCTGTGCTCTACCCAGGGTGGTACAGGCTGGCCCAGAACAGTGGTATTCTCTTCTTGGACAGTGTTGGCTGTATTGCATACCTGAGTTGTTAGTTGTGCCCATCAGACCCATGCAAGGACCGCACAGGAGTGGCAGCTTTCTTGATCGTTCTAACTGACTAACAGTAACTAAAGACTTCTGTTGCCTTGATCTTTACAAACCTTCTGATGTTTTGCATTTTATAGTGGAGTTTCTCACAGATTTCATGTAAACAGAGTGATACTTTCAGAACTGCGTTCCTTTTGTTATCATTCCTCTCTAAGGAGGAGTTAGATGACGGACTGTGATTTTCACCAGTGTGGTTGGAGAGGTGGCAACTTCATTCTCCAATCTGTGATCTTTGTTAGAAAACTATATAACCCCAAGCACAAAATAAACTTCCTCTCCTTTCTTGCCTTCTGACCTGGACTCGAGTCAGTCTTGTTCTTTCGTGTCCTATAGCAAGAGACTTCTTGAAAATGTGTGCTAATATTTGCTAATGGTTCAGAAGTGTAGGGGTTTCTTTATTGGGTTGAGCTTGCTGGATTGCTCTTACCAGAGCAACTGCTACAGGAATAATATGGTTGCCTTTTTCATCATTTCCTGAAGAGAATGACTGAGTCCCCGTTGTGTTCCTGCTTCCCTCTGTTAGCAGAGCATTGCTCTGACCTAATGGTGTTTAAAAGGAAATTAAATGCAAGAGTACTGTGTCTGGTGTTGCAGTTTGTTCTTGCTTAGTGGTGCCTGGGGTTTGAATTTTCCTGACAATTAGGAGGCTTGCTGCGTTGTTGCTATCCTGTCTGGTTGAGCTACTTAAAAGATCCCCTGGGAGCATTAGAGACCAATCTGCTCAGCTAACCTCAGTGGCTACCAGTGCATCTGCTGCATCTATCAAATAGTTTGCTTGTCTTGTTAAGACAAGTGTTTCTGGCCTCTTGATAGGAAGAGAGCTGTTTAGCCCCTGGGAGGTCTTGGAAGTACCTCAAGTAAATTTCAGGCAGTGCTTGCTCCTGAAATCACCCTTGCTGTTCTGGCTGGAGAAGTTGTTTTTCAGCTCTATTCTACTCCAGCATGAAATTCTCTAGAAGACCAACACTTTCTGTGCTTCACTCAAGAAGTGGATGCTTTTTGTGTGGTGGTAAAATGATCCTATGAGTGTACTCTTTATGACGAGTCCTTTCATGTACCTAAAGGGGCTAAAGTCTCTTGATAAAATTTGTTTTCCTTTCCAGTAGTGTAGGAACCCTTGCAAGAACAAATGTTTGTCGTTACCTGTGTGGAGATGAGTTTTTAGCAAGGCTTTGATCATCTATGCAGAGCTACTGTTTTGACTTCTGCATATCATTTTCCCCCTGTCATGGGAACCTGAAACATAAAACACTCATGCTGTAAACTTCTATCCTTATTCTGTGCTCATCAATTTAATTGGAGTACTTAGAAAAGTGACTAAAAACGGCACCTTGTGACTTCATTTATCAGCCCCTGTGTATTTTCCTAATTATCTGTTTAGCTCATTGCCCTACATTAACTTCTACCGCTTTCAGCCCAGCCATGCACCTGCAGGAGAGCAGGCACTGCTCTGCTCTCTTACACTTCACCCACTCTCAGTGAAGCTGCCAGCTAGATTTGGCTGCCAGCAGGATCTCTATTACCATTGATGGCAATCCAGCCAGGCTCTTCCTGGCTCTTAATGCCACGTCTCAGGAGATGTTACAGCCCACGGTTTTGAGTAAATTATTTGAGCAGGTAGAGTGTAAAGAGAAGGGAAGACTAAAGGAAGGAGGTTTTTCTTTTGTGACATTTTTCATTAGTGTGTTCTCCCCCAGGCAGTTTCCCAAGTGCAGTAGCATGTCTCTGTCACCTGAAGGACTTGTATCTTTGACCAGCCATCTACTGCTGTCTCTGTTGAGACTCTTTTTAAAAAAGACTGTCTTCTAACCAGCTAACAAGCAAAAGGGTCCATGTGTCTGGGAATTGGTAGTTCATTGGGGCACAAACATGAGTAAGGAAAATATCTGTTCTATGGCACAGATGTTATGAATCTAATTGTGTTTATGTGTATGTGAAAGAAATCACATGCAAATCACTTCAAACACAATGAACAGAATGGGGCTTTTCTACAGTAAGTGAGGGATTATTGCTATCTTCCAAAGGGCAAATAATGTACTGGGCATCTGTTATGTACTGGATGGGTTGGAGGTTGGGAAGTGGAATCCAATGGAATTCTGAGTGATGACTGTTAGCAGTTGCAGAGATGAGCTACATGTGCTGCGCATGACCTGGAGGTCTTTTCCTTCCAGTACCTGCCTGCTTCTACCCAGAGTGTTGTAGATTTGTCTTCCTGTGTGTCTCCTGCAGAATCATTCACGGTGTAGGCAAACCAGATGAGGTGCTTGAGTGCATTGAAAGGGGAGTGGACATTTTTGAGAGCTTCTTTCCCTTCCAAGTGACGGAGCGAGGTTGTGCCTTGGTTTTCAGTTACAGCTACCAGCCAGATCCTGAAGCAACAGGTAGGCTTCTTGATGGTTGTTACAGTTTGTACTTTTTATATTGTGGTAAGCATAATTCACACTTAGGAGGAATCTGTGTTTGAGGGCTTCGTTCCTGAAATAAATGCAGTGACCACTGGAAAAACTGGGATTCCACTACCACATGTTGCATTGGAAGGTGGGGTGCTTTGGTGTGAAATCTGTTGAGTAAAACTTGAGGCCTCTGAGTGTCTCATTAGCCAAAATGTGATGATTAAATATTTCTTAAACACCTCCTGAATAGAGGGGTTTTAGTTTGACACCATTGGCAAATTTTCTGTTACCATTAGCAGTGAAGGCTGGCCCTATTAAGTGATCTCTAGAATTAAATTGTGTCTGTTGTAGTAATATATTTCTGAAATTCTTTTTTCTAGCTGTCAGAAGTTTCCCATTTTTTGGGGCAGTTTTCCTCTCAGTCTTTGCATTCATAGGTTTATATCAAAACCAAAATGTTCTGTTCATAACTCATTACACTGTGAGATGGGAATATGTATCACCCATTAAAGCACCTATCAAATTTGTTTCAAGCAGCTGTTTTGTTTTGTCCTATTAAATGTTTTTAATACAGGGAAACATTTTAAATTTTTTCTCTTGAGTAAAACCTAGTGGCTTTTCATGCCTGGATAATTCAGAGCCAGCTGAATAGAACAGAACATCTTGGTTTTTTGTGCTTGCTGCTATTTTTTTTAACTCTTTGCTTTGTTTGTTGTTCTTTATCTTGTCTTAGCTTATTCTTAAATTATAGGGCTCTGGGTAATGGCAGTGGTTTTGTCCTGTGTCTGTTTTAAACACAGTAGGCATGGATTATGCAAACAGTAATATTGGCATTTCCAGATACCTCTCCTTCTCCTTAAGAACCAACTTAAAAATGCAAATCTATAAAATCATGGGATGGTCCTTTATTTTTCAGATAGATGCTGAAAAGGCAGATGTGGAACCTACCTCTTCTGAGTTAATGCTACCAGGCTGTTTTGATTCCAGGATTCTTTTTAAAAAAAAAAAAAAAAAAACAAACAAGAGGCATCTAAATCCCTGGGTGATCGCAGTATGAAAAGTAGAATGATTGAATGCAGATGAGTTGCCTGTCTACTTTAACAAAATCTCAATAAAATCCATTTGTTCAGGTGATTGCATTCTATTCAGCATGCAGTTCAGACAAAATACTTTTGACATTTTATAAAGAATTCAGCTCAGTAGAGCATCAAAAAGTTATACTGTTATTTCAGCTCTAACTTTTGATTAGTTTTAGTTGATTAGTTTTCACTTGTCTCTTGCTGTTTTGATCATCTAAAAGTGTATTTGTGTTAACTAACCTACAGCAATTAAAGTAAAATATCTGCTTTCTAGAAGAAAGAGGTTGAAACTTGTGGCAGTTTTCAGTAGCCAAGAAAGTAGCAGAAATATTTACTCTAAGGTTGCTACCTTTGCTCTGCCCTTGCTCTCTGTTCTAAGGCTGTCCTCTTTTTAATTTAATCAGTTTTAACACAAAATGGGACCCAGGACCTGGAGAAGAATGGTGCTCAAGAAGACCAGGAGGAAGTCTCCAAAGCTGACCCAGAAATGACACCATTTGAGATATCTCTGAAGGATAAAAAGTATGTGAGTTTTTGGGGAGAGTACCTGCAGCTGTTTGACTGAATATGATGCTTTTGTTCTCTGTATTTATTTGCAACTGGTCAGCAGCTGGATGAGAGACTTCATAAAACATGAAGCTGTTGAAGAGAATACTTCTGGACATTGAGTGGAGAGCGTTGGACAAACATTCTAGCTTGTTATCAGGCAACAGCCTATCTCTGAAAGCGCTGTCTTTTGCCTGACCTAGAGCCAGGGCTCTTCTGATCATTTATCCAGCAAACATTCTGTGGTCATAAGTATGTCTCAGCTGAAAGACCATAGGTTCACAAAGGTGGTCTGGGAATTGCTTTGGTCTTCCACATTTGGGAGACCAAAATGGTTCCAGTGATTGTGCCTCAATGACCACTTTGGGTCATCTTGAGATACTAGATTTTATTTAAACTATGGAAACCCTCTGCTCTGTGACTCAGTTTGGGCAGCTGCAGAGCAGTTCTGCCATTTCTGGATACTTCACAAAAATTTGGCCATTGTTACCACTTGTCCTTCCTTCTCTTTGTCACAGGTACTTCCAGGCTGTCTGAGTAGACAATTTTGCTCTCTCTGTGAAACAGTGCATCTGTTTTGTGAATGGTGGGATTAGTAAATCTGTGTTTTTGGTGGCTTTCTCCTTCATAACTGTGTGATAGCTGTCTTGCACTGCAGCTTTTCTGCCAGGGAAAGCACAGATGAGGCCTCTCTCTGCTGTTAGCTGTGATGTACTCAGAGTTATTCTGACTTACATGTATGGCCTTGTGGCTCTGAAGTGACTTGTGGCATGAGGAGGCCAGGGGCTTTCAGCAGCCATGGTCCTACACCTGTCAGGGTCTGGGAGCTGCATGATCTTTAAGGTCCCTTCCAACCCAAATCATCTCTGATATCTGAAGTCCTTTGTGCCAGTGGTGCTGGTCTGAGTTGTCAGCAAATCTGGATGAAGACCTCAGGACTTTAAGGCTCACGTCCCTGCAAAAGGCCAGGTGGTTAGAGGGGTGCTCTTTATTGCTTGGATGGGTCTCCTTAGCTCTGATGTTACCCAACATTGCTTCTTCCTTAGATACCACGATGACTTTGGGCCTTTGCTGGAAGGATGCAGCTGTTACTGCTGCCAGAGGCACACCCGTGCCTATGTCCATCACCTCCTGGTGACCAATGAGCTGCTGGCCGGGGTCCTGCTCATGATGCACAACTTCCAGCACTACTTTGGTTTCTTCAGTGCCATTCAGGATGCCTTAAGGGACAGTAAACTGGAGCAACTCAAGGAGCTTGTCTTCAGGCAGGCGCTGCAAGGCCCGGCAAATGCGACGCTGAGACAGTGAGCTCAGAGAGGACAGAGGAGGCTGCAGGCTGCATCCTCATCCAGTGGGACTGTATCACCTGGACCTGTCAGTAGTAAAATGCCTTTTTTCCTTCCTGGAGGAAGCTGGAGGAGATGTTTGAAGAAGATCTCACTTCCTGGTGGGGCAGGATGATCTTGTTCAAATATCTCTCTTGGTTAATTGGCTTGGTGCATTCTTGGTGGGTGGAAGAGCCTGGACAGTTCACGGCATGGGTAAGATCAGTATGGATAGGTTTGTTTTCAGATACTCACTGTTGGTTTCCCATGTGCAAGGACAGAGTAATTGAACTTGTAATTGAGGATAAAGCAGGGCATATACTTAAAATTAATCCAGCTGCCTGGAGACTCAGCAGCTGCTTGGGACTCTTGTTCCATACCCAACAGTAATTATTTTATTAGGAAAACCTAGTGGTGTCCTAGTCTCTCATCATGTATCTCCTTGGTGAGAAATCCCACCTCAGTGTAACCTGCTGTCCTTGTAGCCATTGCCAGCATCTGTGTCCTTGGAAAGAACTGACTGGAAGTGCTGCTGTGTCCAGTGGCACAAGGGATGATGTGCATACTCCTCCCTCAGGCTACCTGCAGTGCAGAATGTTCTCTGGGCCTGGAAGAAGTTTGCCACCTTGGCCTGGCTCTGCCTCAGGAGTCCCATTCAATGACATTGGAGCCAGAGAGAAAAGAAAGTGTTTAATCCATGTCCTGCTGTAGAGGGGTTTTTTTAAATCTCTGTGCATTTTTCCCAGATTTCACTCGCGTGTTAGCACGTGGGTGACAATGTCTGTACCATTCTTTTCAACCACCCTAGCGCTGGTCACAGAGCAGGCTACACAAATGTCACTGCAAGATGGAGCTGTGGAAGGAAAGTGTCATAGGAAAGGACTTTCAGAAAACATTCTGCTGGGTCCTCGTTTTAAAATGTGACTTAGTTATGTCACGTTCTTCTTATTCAACTGGATTTTTTTACTGTCCCTTACTGTGGAATCATGGATTTAAGCATTTTATATTAAAAAGCAACAATAAAAGAAATTTATTATTTGTTACACTGGCTCTTCAATGTGTGACAGAAGTGGTGTACCAGAGAACTCAAGAAGATGTCTCCTGAAAACTTGACCTAGCAGCCTGATGGAAGACATTATCTAGGAGTAGGATCCTGTCATGGAGCAAGTTTCCAAGTAAGTTGGAATTTATTATGATGTTCAAAAGAATGTCATAATAAACTTGGAAGTGTTGAAGGCAGCTGCCTGTCCCTCTCCCCATAAAGACTCTACTACCTTAATTAAGCTTGAAAATATACTATACTTAATGGCCTTAAAACCATTCATTCACAATTTCTGCAATGCTTTAAGATTTTAATACCTCCCATCAGAATGACTTTACCATAGAGTATAAGGGGTGTTTATTTTCCCTGTCTCTTTGGGCACCTACACAAGGTTGTCATAGTCCTTTTTACCATTCCAGCCTTATTCACTCTCTTGCACTAACTACACTGCTGTTCCACAGGATGCTAAAGAAATGGTGCAAATACTGCTCTGCTGTTGTCTTCAGACAGATTACAGAGTGTGATTCAGCCACAGAAATGACATAAAATACAGAATTACCATCCTCACTCCAAGTAGTACTTTGTGATTGTTAAAACTGATGCAGCACTGGGAAACTTGGAGGTGGTGTCCTGGGTATACAGCATGAGGTAGAAGGTCTGCCTAACTTAAAGGGCAGGAATTCTAAAGAAACAAAAATGGTTTATGCTTTTTTTCAAGAGGAATGCAGTGGTACTGCATGGGACCTTGCAGTGCTTGTTTCTGCAATGCCTGTTTCTACAATGTTGCAAGTGCTGTGCAAAATCTTTTGGGAGGGGATTTCAATCTTTTGAAACTTCTCATTCCCTGACACTCCTCTACCCACATATTGAATCACCGAAATGCCTGAGGCCGCCCAGCATTCCCACACGTCCAACAGGTCAGTCAGGGATGCTCTGATGACACAGAGAACAAAGGATGCTGGTGGTTGTGTCCTCCTCACATTTCCTGCATACTTTCTAGGTTGGTAACCTTACTACTAGTTTGGGAATTGCTGGTTTATACCTTTTGGAGCTACTTGTGATCAGTCAGTCTCCCTGTCCTGCCTCACCTCTGTGGATCTTTGGGATTTAATAATTTTTCTTTATCTCCCAGACTAGATGTTCTCAGGAGATAAATGCAGCTGTACTGGGATCTTAGTGGTCTGCTAAGCTAAGTGCCAGTAGCATGCTATTCTCAATAACCCTTCTCTTCTGGCTTTTGTGTCCTTCCATACTGCTGTGTTAAGTTTCTTTTTCCAGTCCTACCCATTAGGCTTTCCTGTTACAGTTCTCTGCTCAGCTTTTATGTGTGTGCACATGTGTACCACGGCTGCACAAAGTAAACCATTTCATACTGGGCAGAATTTGACCAGCTACATCCGTCAGTATCTAAAAAACAGTCACAAATGTCACTAAGCCTGAAACCATCTTAATGTGTTGTATTTATAGAGCTTCTCAACATGTCAGTCCTCTTAGTTGACACTGTAAAAAATCAGCAACATTTTTCATGCTAACTTAGAAAGTTTTTTTATTAATTTCCTGGCAAAGATCTAATTTCTTTTAAAAAGAGAATTCTTGCTCTAATATGGGTATGAAAACTGCATTAAGAAAGCTAAGCTTTCCATGGAGAAGTGAAAATTGAAATCAATAAGGAGTGGAAAAATGTCTCTGCTAAATTAACTTCACTAAGCACAGAAGACTGCAAAAACATCCTTGACTGCCATCCATCCCCAAAGGGCAGAATATAAAAGAGCAGAGCAGAATACAAAAGTGATGGTGTGTTACAAAAATTTTAGACCTTTGAATATCTTTTCCTTAACAACTTTTAGTGTAATATTCTGCTTAATAAAGAAAAACCTTTCACGCTGATGAGAATAACTGTCAGGGCCTTGTGTTAAGTCCTGTGCCTTTCTGACCACTTAATCAGTATTCTGCTCAGTAACTTCCTCCTTCCAAAGCTATTTTAATGTTGCAGACTCTTCAGCAGTTTCAAAGGTATGCTTTGAAATGTATTAAGGAAAAAAAATCAAGCTGGCTTATCACAAAAAAAGTTTTTTCCTTTCCTTCAGGTTTGTAATTTCCTGCCCCCCTCCTGCTGTTTATCCACCCCATCCTGTAAATCACTAGGACACAGTGTCCAAGACACACACAGTGTATATCCAGCCTTGTCTGACAGTTTCTAGATCTGCTCCTCTGTGGCTCTGCAGGATCACAGGAGCTGCCCAAGACTGGAAATGTTCCAGCAGGGTGTTCAATTTATTTCTACATCTCTAAGGTCCAGAGGGTTTTCAGATCATGGGATTTTTATGCATTTAAAAAAATGAGTTCCAAGTGTGTTTCAGAGGTGCTTTTAAGCATTGAGTAGCTTTTTTTTTTTTTTNTTTTTTTTTTTTAAATTTTCTTCATCCTGAACCCTGTTGGTTTTTGATTCATAACCTGAGGTGGCAGACAAAGAGCTCCAATAAAATGTTAAAACATTTCTCTCAGTAATTTCAGAGCTGTTCCCTCTGCGATGTGGAAGGTATGCATGATACAGGTGATGGTGCAGGCCAGTTTAATGGTTTTATTTGTAGTACTCTGGAGTGATCTGCATAATTCACTAGGGACTTCATCTCTTTACTGGTAATGCAGCACTCCTTCAGACTTTTAAAGATATTCAAGCACAGGTTACCATCCTTTCTTATGCACATTCTGTAGGCATGACAGGACTTTCCAAACAAAAAGAGAGTAAATCTCTTTGAGAAGTTGGATCTAGATTGGCAAAGTTGGTGCTGGCACAAAAATGATGCAGCAAAATGTTCTTGCTTCCCTGTTGATGTTGTCAACGTGAACGGTGTCTGTCAGAGTACAGTCTCCTCCCTGGGATCATACTGACTTGGAAAAGCAACACCTTTCCTGCCTCACAATGAGGTGATGACGAACTGCCTGCTTAATCTACATCTGCTGTCTATATGTTTTAATCACATTGGTCAGGTGAAGGTGCAACACAGTGGGATGCTCTGTCATGCTTCTGACAGCTCCTCCAGCTCCTGGCCTTGCTTACTCCCCATCATTACAAAATCTTTGGAGGAAGCCTTCTCTGTTCACAGCTATTTGTGTGTCTTGCAGAGCTCTTTGGGAAGCAGTTTAGGATGAGAAGGGGTTACATGGTTAACCAGGATTATTTCAAATTTCTTTAGCCTGAAAATCTAGAAATCTGTTTAGTGAAGACCAAAGGTAAAGGAATTATAAATAAAGGCATTTGGATCTGTTAAACAGCTCAGGATTAACCAGTTTCCTGTCTTCCCTATCCTTCTGCTACTCTGTAAAGCATTTTGAGCATGGCTCAAGGGAGTGGTCAATGCCTTGGGAAAGGCAATGGTTCATGCCAGAGGCTCTGCAGGACAAGGTGTATCTTAGTGCCTGTACATGCAGTCAGTTGGTTTGTAGGGTGCTGATCAAGAAAAGATCTAAAAACTTTGGCCCTTATATGCAATTGCCCAGCACAGAGTTTCACAAAGAAAGGAGTGGTTCCAAGGTCCTTGGCCAGAGTTCCTGGACCCATTCCTGCGCTCTGTGTGTGACACTTTGTGTTCTTGAGCTGGCTGCCTTTCTGAGCTGGTGGATGTGTTGCAATGCAGGACACTAAGGTGGCTTTGTAGCAATGTTTTGTGCTCACTGCTCCCTCCTTCCACAGGAGAACATCTGGTTTGCCTTTTGATGAGGTAATCCGGGGAGATATTGATGCAGTCAGCATCTTGCAGGAAGTCAGCAGAGTCTACAGATCTGTCTTGAGCTTTTTTATACTGCCCTTCCTGGGCCAGAATGGAACCATCTACAAAGTAATGTCAACTGCAGTGGTACTGTGTGCTGCAAAACAGCTGAAGAAACCAACCCTTAGGAAAGCCAGATGCTTTCCTCAAACAAAGCTGAGGGAACTGGGATGAGAGGGAACAGACTGGCAGGCAGCCGAAGCCTTTAAAGAGATGCAGCCTCTTCAAGAAAGGGAACAGGAGATAGAGTGTCTGGGAGGAAGGAACACAGGCAAATAGGATGATTAGGATTTGGCAAGGCCAGCGAAAAAATAGTGGGAGCTGTGCAGTATGTCCATGGGTAGCACTGCCAACATCAAGTTGCAGAAGCCACTGGCACGTGCCTTTTTCCATCCCTTGTTTTGCACGCACCTTGAGGAGGAAGAAGCACGCTGTTGTGGTTCAGGGAATTCAGCAATGCCTGCAAAAGGGGAAAAGGCCACAGAGTAATGCTGGTAGTCTTCAGAGCTGAGGCTGATGGGGGTACTCAGTGCTGGACTCAACCCTGGTACCTGGCTCCCCTGCTGCCCACAGCCAGGGCCATCACAAATATTCAGGAGTGTCTGCTCATGTCCATTGACCTGACCCCCACAGAGAGACAGCAGGCACTGCAAGGTGAGCATCCCCCCTGTACCACAGCCCTTCTGCCATGACATAGGATGGCAGAAAGAAATGTGGTTTTCTCAGTATTTGTGCTTCTGTCCAGTGAAAAGTGGTCTTTATTTGGGCTGTTCAAATTGCCCTGCTCACAGCTGTGTAGTAAAACTTATTAAAACTGACAAGAGTCCCCAGGGCAGGAAGCCAGAAAGGTCTTCCCCACATCACCAAAGATACAACAGCCTGATGCTTGTCTCACTGAGATGCTTAAATCATTATACTGAAATTAATTTTTAATTATGTTCATTTTTGTCTTTGGCCCCAGGGGTTTTCTTTGCCTCACATTTCCAGAGGCATTCAGGGATTAGATGAAACCAGTGTCTGGCAGGAAGAGATTCACTTCCAGAATCACAAAGGAAGCTCAGAATTCCTGGCCTGGGAGAAAATGGATCCCTGTTGTAGAGAGGTGTGGTTGGCATCAGAGCTGGTGGGCTCCTGATCTGACACTTGAGGCAACAAAGAACCAAGGAAAGTGATTGATGAACCAATGAGTGATGTCAGAAAGGCATAACAAGAAAGGTCACTGCTATGTCTTAAAATTGACTGTTTGGGGACTAAGAGAGAATAACTAGATCAGTGGCTTTTGAGAATGAAAGGCAGCATTGGTCTGGGGTGCATCTTCTACATCCTGTTTGATGTCATTCAGCAAGAGGTACATAGCAGCTGATGCTGACTTTGAAGAAGTACAGTTTTGAATCCCTCACACCTTGAAATTCCTACAGTCTTGTAAGGCAGCAGGTCAGGTGGCAAAATACTGCCAGGAGATGACATTGTTATGTTAATGTTAATTCATTATTATCATTAGATAAGGAAAACCTTGCTTCAGTGGCTCATTCAGGTTTGGGATGCTTGCATTGGTCAGAGAAAGAACTGATGAGCCCATTTTTATTAGATGAGAGCCAGATATGTTTGCAGACTGAAGGCTGCCAGGGTCTGTCACTTTGTGACCAAACCATCACACACTTAGCTGAAACTAATCAGATTGCTGCTGGTGTCCTCTGGGTTGTCCACAATTCCTATTTGTAGTTTTCTGAGTGTCTCCATGTCAGCAGCGTGCAGGCTGTTGATCCTTCCTTGAAAGGCTGACATTGATTAGACGTTCCTCAGAAAACATCACATCAGGAACAGCAGCAATAAGCTGCAGCCAAGCTCTGTCTTCCAGGGGAGCTGCCATCCTGAGCAGGTTTTACTGGTCCCAGCTGGGGACAGAGAACCCCCTGTCACTCCAATCCCCCTCAGAGAGGCAGACTCCAGGTGTACTCCCTCCTCTTCCCAAGGGGAAGCTCCCTGTGCTTAGCCCCACAGTGGGGTCCAGCTGAGCTCAGCTGAATATCTGGCCAGGGCAGCCCAGCCCCTGAGGGACCTAAGGAGGTTACCTGGGAAAATGAGGTTTTTCTGCAAGGGTTTGCTTTGTCCCTGTAGTCTGGCAAGTGTGGATTTTAATATCTGGCTGCAGCTGGGATTGTTAAAACATGTCCAACAGCTGCTGCAAGGTACCTGCAGAATATTCACTGAGCAGTGTCACCTGCAGAGAGTTGGTCTGTGATGGCAGGTGAAACCCACCTCCTCCATAACTTCCTTGCCTTCCCAAGAATCAGCTTTCTTTTCCATGGAAGATGGTTTTATCTTCTGCCCCGCGGACCTTTGTGCTCTTCTGCCTAAAGATGCTTGCATGATCTGGTGCCTGTTGTGCCTGCTGCTGCCTCTGAGAATGTAGAGTGTTTTATGGTTTCTTCCCTGTTCATATTTTATAGTGTAAAACTCAACATAAGTTGGTTTTAACTCTGGATGGCTTCAGTTCAGGGCCTGGTGCCATTTAGGATTTTAGTAATTTGGGTAACCTGTGTTTTTCATTCTAGAGCTGAAGTTTTGACACATGTGACATGTGGCACATCTGTCACAGATGGGGAGCCTCAGATACACGTGGAATAGCAAACTGTGGGCTCAGTGGCTCATTCCCCCGGGTTCCTGCAGCTGAGCCAGAGCCTGTGGCTCAGTGAGCTGGGAGATGGTGGATGCAGGGGATAAATGGTGTTTTTAGTCCATTTCTCAGGTGTGCTGTAAATGTGTCTAGACAGGCAGTACTTGGATGGCTGCCTCGTACCTTGCGGGGGGGTGAGGCTGATCTTCCCAGTGTGTGTTGCCAGCTCTCCTTCATCTCCAAAGGGTCTTAACTCTCCTCAGCTGCGGTGGAGCTGTTTCCTGGCTGCTGTCTCCACTGGCTCGTTTACAAATATCTTCCAGCACAGGGGACCCGAGGTGTCCCACTGCAGCTGCCTGGAGGTGAGCACAGGGTGCTGCACCTGCAGCCCTGCCCAGTCCTGCTGCCAGAGCAAGCTGGGCCTGTCTCCGAGCTGCCTGCTCCTCTCTGCAGGAGGGGGTTTCTGCATTATCCAAAGGCTCTTCTAATGTGAATATCAGCATGTAAATGAATCCCCACAGAATACAGTGTCACAGCGTCACAGCTCACCTCTCCCAGCCAGTTGTGGAGCTATAGGAAAGAAAACACCAAGGAGGGAAATGTAGAAAATTAAGGTTAGTAGGAGACATTGAGCAGTTGGAAAAGAAGAATGCAGATTACTCTGATGTAGATAATGAGTGGAGGTGTGTCCTGGGGGAGCCCTCAGTAATCTCTCTGGCTTGCTGGAGAGGGTGGAGGGACATCAACTGCTTGCACCTTTGATTGCTTCTGTTCCTTGGCATTTTCTGTGGGGTCACCTGTGTTCGCATTGACAGAGTAAAACAGGGCATGGTGCTCAAGCAGCACTCGAGGGAGGGGGAGACAGAGATTGTTTTGTTTCAGAGTTGAGGGATTTTTTTGTTTTGTTTTGTTTGGGGGGTTTTTTTGGTGGTGTTTGGTTTGGGGTTTTTTTTGGTGTTTTTGTTTGGTTGGTTGGTTTGCGGGGGTTTTGGTGTGGGTTTTTTTTTTTTTTTGGTTTGGGGTGGGGTTTTTTGGTGTGTTTTTTGTTGTTTGTTTGTTTGTTTTGTTTTTGTTTTTTTGTTTTTTGGGGTTTTTTTGTCCCTAGTCGGTTTTGTGATCTGGTAGTACAGATCTTAGTAACAAAAGAACCATATGTTTATATCTTCAGATACAGAATTTTCCCCATCCCTCATAGCTGTGTGGACACCAAAATGCTGCTTAGTCTTCTGCCACATCTCCTGTTCTTACCTCTATCCTGAATCATCTTGGGGATCGCTCTTTGAAGAACCTGCTCAAATTCAATTAAGATCAAACTGAGCCCTGAGAGATGCTAGGCCAGGTCTTGAAATTGTCCAACTCATTCCTTAAAAGATCTTTCAACTTCCTCCTTTCTGACAATTGTTATATAAAGCAACTGGACTGGTGATCTCTGTTATGAAGCATCTTAATGAGAATTCCTTGAGTGGCAATCTGTCCACAGGCTGGTTCACTTGATTCATACCTCCACCATCCTGTGTACTTAGTGCCTCCTGTGCTATCCAACATTTTTGAGCAGATGGGAGTAACACTTCTGCATGTCTGCCTGGCATAGCTGGGATACTAATTGACTGTATTTCCAGAATTCATCTGCTGGAAGTGCTTACACCAGCCTTTGATTTCTTTTCCAGTTGCAAGGAAAATGCAAGTAATAATAAAGACTTCTTGTGGGTGTCCAGGTGGATGATAATTTTTTACAGGGAAAGTGCTATGGGGGCTACAGGAGACAAAGGGCTTATGGAAGGAGGTACATCCACCACAAAACTTCCATTTACACTTGTGTTTTATTGGGTTAAGGCAGTTACAATGCAGTAAGGAGGGCACCTGCCCAGGCAAATGACACTTGCTCTTCAGGAGATCCTCCTCCCAAAGCCCAGACAAACCAAAGCAGCAGCCAGAGCTCTGCTGTGTGCTCTGGAGGCAGAGGACAATGGCTTTGCCTTCATATTAGGAAAGAAAGGAAGCCCTTCCCAGGTGGAGAAGCTGTGGCATGGATGCAGGCAGGAGCAGCACACAGAGTTATGCCCAAAGCTATCAAATGAGCGCGGCTGACAGCACAACTAAGCCAAACCCTGGGAGTGAGAGCTGAAGCCTCTGATCCAGTACAGCGAGGGGGCAAAATGAGAGAACCATGTTGAGGCTCTCTGGCCCATGCCAGGTTTGTCTGTATGAGGGGAAGAACATTACAGTGCCCTGACACCAGACCAGCTTAGGGTACATCAGGACTTGTCTGTTTTATTCACCCAGGAACTACTGGAGGTGGCTTTGTAGAATACTGCTGGGAAAGGAGACCACAACCAGGCAGTATTTGGCCAACTCCTGGATGCTGGGATACACAGATGCCATATGTGATGACAAGAGTATTGGCAAGGGGCATCAGGGAGGGTCCTGGGGCTGATGCCAAGGCAAATGTCCCCTCTTACTGGGAGGAATGTTATGAAACGACTCTCCCCCAGGTATGGGCTGTAACCAGAGTGATTGCAGCAGCCAGGTGGTACAAACCCCAAATCTTGCAGTGCTCCTGTCAGGAGAGGAGCACAGGTGAAGATTGGTTCCAAAGAGATGGTGAACAAGTTTTGAGACAGGGTGCATGCAACCAGCTGAAAATACAGGTTTGAACCTATGGCAGCTATCAAGAGCCTCGTTCTCTTAGTGGCCCCAGCAGATCACTGGGGTGTGTGGTAGTGAAGTAGTGGCCAATCTATCACTGGTCCTTGGGTCAGGAGGAGAGGGGACCCTGGGGTAGTGTTGCACTTCTCATGTGAGCTGACCTACCAGAGGGAGGGCAGCCACCTCTCTACCTTGCAAGGAACAGCAAAATAAAAGCTGGCAGCACAAGGGAAGATTTCATTTGCAACCAGGGCGATTTTCCCAAGCACTTAGACTGACCCAGTTTTACAGGCAAACCTTTTGATGGAAACAACAGGAAAGTTGTTATTTCTCCATCAGTGCTCCTTTTCTAAGTTTCCTTGTTCAATTTTCACTCTTGGCTCCTGACTGAAGAGATCAGGGTCCTTATCAAAGAGGTCAAGTCCTGTCCTCTTGCTGGGACTGCTGTGCATGAGCTGGGTGCCTTCTGCAGGCTGAGGTTCCAGCTGTGGGAGGGCAAATTCAATTCCACCATGCAGGCAGCTGAGATGAGAGAAGCCATCCGTGGTTGGGTCGTGTGTGCCCCGCAAGCCTCAGCTTCCAGGAGCGATGCACTGTGGTGGCTGATATGCTGCACAGGGGGCTCTGCCCAGCACTGAGGGACTCACTGGCTTGTCCCTGTCTTTTTCTCCTCCCAGGGGGCCGCTGCAGAGCTGGTGTGGCCCCACAGTCAGCAGCAGAGGATCTTGAGGAAGGCTTTGCGGAAGTCAGTGTTGAAGGTTGTGTAGATGATGGGGTTGAGGGCACTGTTGACGTATCCGAGCCAGGTGCTGGCACTGTACAGCCCTGGAGGCACGTGGCAGGATGGGCAGTGGGCATTCAGGATGTGAATCAAGAAGAAGGGCAGCCAGCAGACTATGAATGCCCCTGGGTTTAGAGAGAGGCAGAAAACAATCCATGAGTTTAGAGCAGCAACTGTTTGGAAAGGGGATTGGACTGGTGGCCTCTCCCTCTACCCTCTCACTATTTCCATGATGTTCCTGTATTTCACAAACACTGAAGGTCACGTTTATTCCTGGCACAGAGGGACCTGGCAAAAGTTTGGGCTCCTTGGGACCAGCCTTGTGAATGGATGGGGCTTCATAAGTGGTCTCATGACAGACAAAAGCAAGTGGACACAACTTTGAGGGAAAGCCTCAGCTGCTTTAATCATTTAGGATGAGGGCTGCTTTATTTCTGTGCTACTACTGAGTAGATGGGGGGGACCGCAGCAGGTGACAGGGACACCAGTCTCCTGGCTTCTCTACACAGATGTAAGAACTGGTTCCTTGTGGCTCCTTGTCTCAGTTTCCCCTTCTGTAATCAGATCTAAGAGCTTCTGCATGTATGGAAACTTAGGATTGTTCCAGCCTTGTAATAGTAAAAAAAGGAAAAGGAAAAGCAAAAGTATTGGCTGTTGCTCCCTCTAGTAGGGCTTGTTGGCCACTGATTTTAAACACAAGAGTAACAAAATACAGTAAATAAAACAGTCATATACATGGCTCTCAGCATTTGGGAGCATTATTCCACATCCCTAAGTGTCCCCCTACTGTCTCTCTTGAGTTTGTGAAACAGTGACAGCTGAAGCCAAGGCCAAGCTTGAATTTTTTTTTTTAAATCTCAATATTGTATTAGGAGATTCTGTGCTCCTGTAAGTCCCAAACCACCACTCCTTGCACCCCAGAGGCAGAATGGCTCTCACTCACCCAGGACAATTGCCAGCATCTGTGTAGCCTTCCTCTCCCGCAGCTGGATCAGCCGGGGCTGCTGCTGTGCCAGCCTCACGCTGCTGATGGTTCTACCATTGCTGAGCCTCTGGACCTCCACTGCTGCCTTCGTGGTCCTTCTCCTCTCTTCCCAGCTGCTGTTTTGGGTAGTCCCTGGTGCCTTGGGGAGCGATGCCTCGTGGCAGAAGCTCCGGTACCGCTGCAGGTTGAAGACGGTCAGCAACCTCCTTTTTGTAGACATCTCCTGGCCTGTGCATTTCAGCGAGAGACAGGGGGAAAACGCGCCTTGGCATCTGTTTGGCAAAGCTTTCCTCTCCATGTGTTCCTGCAAAAGAGGATGCCACAGAGGAACTGGAAACCATCCAAACTGCTCATGGGGCCAGAGGATGGTGAGGGAAGTTGTAGGAGCTTTTCTTAGCCTCACTTGTCTCTTACATTGCACCATGTCCTCTGCACTGACCTGGGGGTGAACCAGCAGCTGACAACTCTTTGCCTCCATCCCACCAGGGAGAAGCATGAGAACAGTAAGAGCAGAAATACCTGCTCTACTAACCTCTCATCTGGATTCTTGTGTTGGCCTGGCTTCCCTCAGCATCCCCGCCCTTTTAAAGCATCTTCACTGTGCAAAAATGGGTAAAAGGAATGGATATGCATGACCAGGTAATTCCTTTCAAACCGTTGTGTTGGTTCCCATGGTTGCAGATATTTCATCTAGAAAGGTCAGTGGAACAAATGTTGCATGCACCACAAGTATTTTGACCTCTTAAGTCTGTCAGATGAAGAGGGTTTTTTATTTTAATAACAGAGGTTAAAGCCTGTGAAGCCCTGAGAATGAAGCTTCATAGAGCAGAAGTCAATAAATGAAGACATTAAAATCAATAAATGAAGAAATTATCCAGACTTATGCATGGCTCAGAAAACCCTGCTCTGAAGAAATATTGAAGTAGGCTGTGCTCTTTTCAACTTGCCACTTCTAGAGGGCAGAGATATACAGGGAATATCCTCATTCTAGAGGTTTGAAAAGGACTTATCTGGAGCTTCTGCACCTCAGATATCATGGTGTATGAGCGAGAGATGGAATGAAAACATGTCATGCCCCTTCTTATGCTTTCTGTTCTGTGTTTTAACCCTTTGAGGAGATGATATGATGATTCCTGTCCTTTTTGACAGCTCCTACTGGGTTCATGTGGCTCTTACTTGGTGTGCATAGCACGGTTTGGTGCTGGTGCTCTGGCTGCCCTGCTGGGTGAGGGTTCGCTTCTTTTGCCTCTGTCTGAGCACGAGGTAAATCCGGACATAGAGCAGCAGGGTCACCATGAAGGGGAGGTAGAAGGACACCAGAGAGGAGTAGATGACGAAACTAGGGTTGGATATGGAACAGACACTGGGATCCCCTGGGGAGGAGAAGAGAGAGAGAGAGAGAGAGAGAGAGGAGTGGCTGTGCTGATTTGGTTTAGTACAAGGAGGCTCTGGTGTGTTGGCAAAGCAAGACAAAGGTGGCTGGGGGCAAAGGCGGTCTAAGGAGTGCAGATTATGCTCTGGCTTACCCAGTTACCTAAGTGATGCTTAAAATGAACCCAAAACAGGGCCATCTAGCATTAGCCAGCATGCATCTGCCTGCTTTTTTGGCCAACAGCTCTGTTCTCTTCTCCCATGTCTATTCCCGTTCTTTCTCCTACTCCTTTGACAGCCTCTGAGCTGTCTAGGTGCAGACTGTGCACTCACCCCTATCTGTCTGAATCAGGCAAAGGGGGGCAGCCAAATTTCCCACTCCCATCCCTTTCCTGCCTCAAGCACTCCAGGGAGTGGAGGAGAGCACTCCAGGATGGGGAGCAGAGGCTTCTGCCTGTGCCTCAGTGGGAAGGGAAGGAAGGCTCCCCTGCTCCTCTGCCTCCAGGGAGACTATATTGCCATGGCTGAGGGAAAGGAAAAAGACCAACCCGTATTCAAGGTGGAGGCTAATTTCTTTGCCCTCCTCAAGGGGTTAGTTAAGGAAGCAGACAGCCAGTTGGATAGGAAGGTTTCTAACAAGCAATGCTAATATGTAATCCTTGCTGTTTAGAAATGTGTTCTGTACCAGAATCAAAACTGTGCTTCTGAACCTGTTGATATCAGCAAGATGCCATTAAGTCTGGTGTGTGTGTGTGTGCTGTATGTGCTGCACGTTTTGCTCTGTGTGCTCAAAGTGATTGTTTGACGGGAATCTGAAGACCTGGACACCTTGATGGGCATTGATTTGGCAGTAGAGCAGGCAGGTTTGCCCTTTAGAGCAATAGTCAGTCTCTGCCTGAGCAAATGGCAAGTTTATAGACAAGAGCACATGGGGACTTTTCTCTCCCTTCATAGTGTGCTTTCCAGTTCTTTAAAATTTCCTGTAACTTGGCAAATCTGCAGGACCCACATTAAATGACCTGGCCACACACAGGGTAGCTCCACTGCCAACCCCTCCTGTGTGCTATTGCTCAGGGCATCACTCACCTGTAGTATTGAAGCCAAAGAGGAGAGGGCATGACACTGCGAATGCCAGCATCCAGACTATCACAATCATGAGGGAGACCCTCCTGCAGGAGCTCTGCCCAGTGCTGTACTGGTACTGAACTGGTTTCACCACTGCGGTGTACCTGCAGACCAAACCAGCTCCGGGAACAGGAGATGGAGGAAGGAGGGAGGGAAAGGACCAGGTTTTTAAAAGGAGCAGTGAAAGCAGCACAGGGAAACATGATGGTGGATGTGGTGAAGAAACAGCAGAGAAAAATAGAGAAAATCAGATGATGGGATCAGCAATTGGTGGAAATGGTAAGTGGGGCATTGCGGGGAGGAACAGAGGAAATCACAGTTAGTTGGCAGCAGTGCAGAGAAACCCTCAGCAGAACTCACAGCATGCAAAGCTACAAGGTTTGGGCTATCAGACGGATCAAGAAACCCCAGGAAATCCCTACCCCTCAAGCCCCTAAAGTTATATGGGTGCTGCTGTGAAAGAGCACTCTCTGAAGTAACCAAAAACTACTGAACTCTTTGTCTCTCAGCAGCCTGGTCTGCTGTTAGCCTGACAGGCAGAGGGTTGTGCAAGGGCAGGTGTCAAGGACCTTCAGTTGCTGGGGTGCCCCAGGAGATGCAACTCAGCAGGACAAGAATTTGCAGGGCACAGGAGTCTCATCTTTAGGAGAGCCTGGGGGCTGCTCCTTGCAGACAGAGCCAAACCGAAATGGGGAAACAGATTCCCATGGAGGAACAACAGACCAATGCAGCATTGAGAGCTGCCTTGCATTATTATCCTTGAACTACACATTATAAAGGTACAGCACGCAGTATTTTTCCCTTCTCCTGCTCCTTGGTCCCAGTAGGATCACATGTGCCAAAGTCTTGGCTCCCAGCCCTCAGCATTGCTTAAAATAGGCTCAGTTTTAAAAGGCAGAAAACCAGAGCAAAGCTCAAGATTACACAGCAATAATCTTCATCTCTCCCTGTGTATGTGGCAGGATTTTGTTTATTAAAGCTTCATGAGCGAGATCTCCAGAAGGAGAAACCCTCTTCGACACTCAGAGGGAGTTGAGATGACCAATTGTGGTTCCTGCCTTTAAAAAGCTCGAGGATGTGTTTGACCATCTGCTGGGGATGTTTTACTGCTTGTGTCTCCCTGCCCTCCCTGCCCTCTTCCGGCACAATGCGAGCAGAGGCATGTTAACAGCAGTAGTGGCACGGACAGACCTTCAGGGGTTTGTTGACCTGAAGACACTGATGCTGTCTGTGCTCACCCCACTTGTTTGTCCCTGCCCCACTGGGGCACAGGGCTGACCCCCATGTCCCCCAGGATGCTGTTGTGCCTCACCTGTCAATGCTGATGGCACAGAGGTTCAGAATGCTGGCTGTGCACATCATTACATCCATGGTGACGAAGATATCGCAGCAGATTCGGCTGAAGGTCCAGACCCCTCCGGTCACCTGCACCAGGGACACAGAACTGTCAGCCTTGCTCTGCACCAGGTCCTGACAAGTTATGGGTAAGGAGCTGCTCCCTTCAAGTATCTCAGCAGCTGGAGGAGTTCATGCCCACAGTGATGGGCAGAGGGAAACTGAGGCACCTGTGTTGTGCAAGATAACACAGCAGTAGGACATGGACAAGGAGCCTCACTTTAATTTCAATCCTTTATTTGCCCTTGCAGAGGGAGGCAAGGAGAAGAAACAGCAGCTATCCCTTCTCTCAAGGCTTAGCATGATAAATTGATTTAAATTTGATATCACTGTATTTATCCTTTGATTAATGATTATCTGAGGAAATCTACATGCTGAAAGTATTTCTCAGCCTAGCTGCCAGAGTGCTCTTGCAGGCAGCAATCCGTAAAAGTGCTGCAAACTTTTTGCATTTATGTATGAAACAGATCTGAGACTGAGACTTCTTGAAGCCTTATTTGAATTCTTATCTCAGTTACAGATTTAGATTATTAGAACTGAGTGAGAACTCACAGACTGCTCAGATAAAGGGGCTTGAGTTGCTACCAAGTTGTTGTTCAGGTTGTTTTGAATTTTTTTTTATCTGAAGTGTGTGGTTGTGAAAGCTCAGCCACAGCCAGTCTTAGCGATGGAGCAAAGTGGGGTTTGGAGCAGCCACCAAGTTTTTGACAATGACCTTTTTGACTGACAGACATGCTCCAAGCACTGTGTGGCCCTGCTCTCCCTGGGGTGGGGATGACAGCCTGATTCTGAGGGAGGTGGTCTGCCTCAGTGCCCACTCCTTGCAGGAGATGGAGGGCAGGCTGCCTCCTTGTTCAGCTGCAAACAAACCCAGTGCTGTGCTGAATGGGGGAGTAGGAGAGAAAAAAGCGGGAAAGTCCATGCTTGGGAGAGAGCCTGGATTTTAGCCTTCAGCCCTGTAGATCCTGCTGTTTCAGCTGGATCCTGGGAAGCTATCAGAAACTGCCACTAGTTCCTGCTCTCTCTGCTTATATTTAGACAACATCTGGAATACTGCACCTGGTTTTGAGGCATCAGTAGAGGAAGAACATTGATAAACAGGAGTCAGTCCAGTGGAGAGCCACCAAAACAATCCACAGGGGCTGGGGCAGCTGTGAGGACCAGCTAAGGGAGCAGGACTTTTTCAGTCTGGAAAAGAGATGGCTTTGAGGGGTGGGAGACCACCAACCCTCTGGTGCCTAGTGGGAGGTTATTGAAAAGGTGGGAGGCAAGTAGCTAAGAAGGTGGAGCTGAGTTGGTGGGAGGACAAGAGGCAACAGGCATGAGCTGGAAGAAAGGTGCAAACTGCTAATGAAGGTTATTTTCTGACTACAGGGATGGTGGGACAATGGAGCCAGTTGCTTGGTAAGTCTGAGCAGGATCCATCCTTGGAGGTTTTCAAAACCCATTTAAAAATACCCATCCCAGACCATACTGGAGAGGGTGCCACAAGTAAGCTTGGCTTCTCAGGCAGTGGGTCAGCCCTGAGTGTTGGTGCCCAGGAAGGATGCAGCTCCCTGCAGAAAGAAGCACTTGTATAAGTACAAAATTCACTCTGTGAGAATTGTTTAAGAAATAATCCTGAGAAATTTAAGTGGCTTTGATAGTGGCAGTATTCCTACACATCAGCATAGAAACTTGCTGAGGTGAGCTGTGTCTTTAGAGTGTTCTCTGCTGGACTCAGCTGCCACATTTCAGAAATCAGGTATTGAATGAGGCAGTCTTCCATTAGACCCTCTGACCCTGAATGAATGCAGGGGAGGGAAATGGGAACTGGCTTGCAGAATGCAGAGGGGAGCTGTGCTTTCTTCTCCAGTTCTCTTGATAATGGTGGTGCTCCTTTGTTTTCTTATAAAAAAAGTAAGTAAAGGGGAAAAAGAAGTCAGTACAAAACCACTGAGCTTTTCTGCACAGTTAGGTGAGCTATAAGACATGCAAACTGAAGGCTGTCCATCTGAGATTAGGGACCTTAAGAGGTAGGTTCAGCTTCCAAAGAAACGTTACACTGGTTTTAGTTTAGTTTCATATTTTGAGATCCGCTTGATCACCTCAAAATATATTAAAGGGGAAAAGAAAAAAAAAAGCTGGAAGCCTTTGCAGTGGGACCCAGTAAGGGATGTTTCTGCAGTTTGAAGCAAAAAGCAATGCAGTTTCTGTGTGAGCTGTGGAGTCTGAAGAATATTTCACCAAGCCAGCGGCAGGTGTTCAAATGAAAGCCAGCTGCTGCTAACCCAGCAGATGAACAAACACTTAACTGAGGGAGTTTCCAAGGTCCTGAACACATTAAAATGCTGAGCTCAAGAAATGTGAACCATTAAAACTGAAGAAGGTGCTGGTGGGGGTGGCTCAGAAGTGAGCCCTCTCAGGATGATGCCATCAGATCACAACACCTGCATACTAGACTGTACCTTGTCTAAGGAGATGCTTGACAGATCAAAATGTTTGGGCTTAAAACCCATTCTCACTTCCACTGCCACTTCTAAAATGGGGAGTAGCTCTGCTGGAGTTGGTGAAGTAGTTAATATTTACCTGTGGGGTATATGAACAGAACAGAATTTATTCCAGAATTTAACAGTGAAGAACAGCCTTTTTATTATATGTCTTGCTCAAAATTTTTAAAATTTTATTTCTGTTCTTCCTTTTATTACTCTGTTCTAATCATCTTTGCTACAGCAGCTAGAACCTGCTAGTCTGCATTTCTGGTTTTCATGTGCTGGCAGGGTATCTCTTTATGCTTCTGGCGCTCTTTGTCCAGGAATCTCAAAGGATATCCCAGGTATTAATTGAATGAATTCTCACATCTGCCTGGGTGAGGTGGATGGTCAAATATTATTCTCTTACAGCTGATGACAGCAAACTACAGAGAGATGAGCTGATACAATCTCTCATTACCACTCAGTGATTATGCAGCAGAAGAGTGTCCAGGGTGAAATCCTGGCTCTATCAAACACAATTCCAAAGATCCCTACAGACTATTCAGGTCAGGTTTTCACCTAATCTTCCTTGACAACCAGTCTGCTTTATCTACAAAATTGTGGTGTTATTATTTTTTAACTTCCAAACTCTATAGGAAGCTTTCCAGTTTATGAATGTGCAGTGATTTTTTTTTTAAACTTATGCATCTCCACCACTCTACTGAATTCTTAAAATAAACAACAAAATCTCCACAATTCAGATATCAATGGTGATGCCACATTGAGGAGCACATGGATGGGAAAGTAGGAAACCAAGTTGCATCAGGCAATGGCAGGCATGAGAGTAGTGGTGTATCTAAGCAGGCTCCCTGAAGGGTTTTGTGTTTGAGGGCTGATGCTTGGGCTGCTGCTGGCTCCTGCAGCTGGGAGATGGCTGCTCGTGGGTTTGCATGGTGGGAGTACAAGGAGCACTCTTGTGGTCAGGACTGCTGAGCTGCAGTAACTCAGCTCTGTCCTCCCTCTGACACCAGTCCAGCAGAGCTCCTGGAGCTCACAGAGCAGCTTAGGTCCCACTGCTCCCATGTGAGAGACAAGATGAGGAGACAGTGTGACTCCCACACCATATAAGCAGATTAGAGCCCAGTGACAACTTTCCCCTGAAGCTTTCTTCCCCTTTGGAGGTAGAACTGGAAGTTGTGAGAAGACTGAGGAGGGTGTTCCCAGCCATGCTGTTGCATGTCCTCCTCCATCCATGCCGTGACCACAAGGCATGATGGTGTTTAACACCCTCAGACTCCAGTGGGCAGGATATCCCGATGCCACTGTCTGGAAACCCTGATGAGCTTCAGCAGCCACAGCACCAGAGATCAGTAAAGAAGAGGGCAGCAGTACTGGTGTGTCAGACCTACACATTGGCCCCCAGAAGATTGCTAGACACACTGCTGAATAGCACTTCTGTGCCAGAAACCTCCTTAAGTGGAGATGAGGATTTTGAGGATATAAAATGTTCCTGTTGCTGCTCTGTCACAGCATTCCCAAAAGATTTCTCAGAATGAGACAGTTCTGGCCTGCATGATTGATAAAATAACACATTTCATGGCCAATGATGACTCTAAAAATGCAGTGTAAAGCATTAACTTCACAAGCAGCATTTAAATCTGAGGCATTCATCCACCTTAGGCTTCTCCATAAATAAAAGGGCCAGTTCCGAAGTCTGGTTTGGCAAACCTTCAATAAATGAATAGGTATTCTACACAGTTTTAGGGACTGAATGATTTTTTGGCAATTTCCAGGCTCATGGTGTATTGAAGCATGATGCCATTTCTGCTTCATTGATGGCATCACTGACCCATAAACACCAGCAAATATTGAAAAAACTTCTGAGCTTTTCAGATTGTTTTTACATCTTAGTTTTGCTGGAGTCCAACAGCCCAGTTCTATAGGAAGCCCTGTGCAATGCCAGGGTTGGTAGTTGGGGTTTGGGATGTGTAGGAGTTCTTTTCTCTGTTGTTTGGATGACTCTCGCATCAGCTGCTTTGATTATCCAAGCTCCACAGATGGAAATTAGTCTTCAATGGGTCTACAAACACAACACAACTAGGAAATGGACCTACTGTTGTGCTCACAAATCATGAGCAAGGCACTGCATGGGGCAGAGGCTGCTCCACAGATGTGCCCCAGTCCCACCCTGTCCACAGCAAGAATGAGTGCAAAGTATTTTCTAAAGCAAAGCATAATGTGATTTCATTAAGGGCTGGAATGCACTTGAGCTGATAGACTATTCCAGTCTGAAATAAAACTTGACTTTTAATATTTTTCAGTTGCAATCAAACTGAAGAGTCTAATTCTATCTTGCTGGGATGGCTTCCCACATACACACACACTTACTCCTTTTCTTTTTAATCATTCCATGTAGCACACCCAAGCAGTGCACAGCCTGCAGGACAGCTCCAGGGCTGTTCCACAGGGATCAGTCTGAATGTTGCTACTGCCTTCATTAGGAACACGACCACGCCTGCAGTGGTGTGGTTAAATTCTGCCAATCATTCCTGAGAGGTACTCACCTCCAAGTACACCATCCAGGGCATCACCAAAGTAGCCACCAGCAAATCTGCCACTGCCAGGCTCACCACCAGGTAGTTGGTTGTGGTTTGCAGGGTGCGTTCCCTCAGCACAGCCAAGCAGACCAGCACGTTCCCAAAGATGATGGCCAGGATCAGGATGCAGTAGCAGAGGGCATAGTAGGCGTGTGGATGGGGCAGCTCAGGCTCTGTGGTGCTGTTTGCCCCGCAGGGAAGGGGGTCTGTTGTGTTAGGATGGCTGCTGGCTCTGGTGAAGAGGGCCATGGGGCTGCCACTGCAAAGAGAAAGAAAGAGAGGACTGAAAATCAGAGCTCTGCAATAATTGTGGAGAACAGTACCCCTTTTGGGTACTGGTATGAATTTTATACTTTCCTTACGAATTCTCCTTCAAGCCAATCAGAGGGGTCTTTTTTGTGCTCATATATGGGCAGAGCTTTGCTTAAAGGCTTGCTTGGCCTGTTCTGTTTTTCATTGAATCTAACCCAAGGGAAAAAAAGCAAGATTTCACCTCCTGTGTGCATGTGAAAGGTGGATCTTAGCAACCAATACAGGAGTTTGGAAAGTGGGCAATGGTTTTGAGATGCACCAAAGTCAGCTGGGCAAGAGTGCAGCCTGAAAGACAACAATTTGAAATTATGAGGAAGACCCAACACAGTCACTCAAACATATTAGGGCTTGGCCAAAATTTGGAACTTATTTCTTTTCTTCTGGGAAGTATCCTCTTCCTTCTTTCATCAAAAAATGTCTTCAATAACTTTGCACACTCGAGTGCTTGGCAGCTTGGCAGAGCCTCTTGATCCCTGGCTGCCTGGCAGCAAGCACCACATCCAGAATTCCTCCTTTCCTGCAGCATGTCCCAAGCCCTGCCTGCCTTGTGAAGGGTTGACTGCTGGTGCTGTTCCCATTCCATCCATACTGTGCTCTGTGTTTTCCATGCCTGGCCAGAAGATGTGCTTCCTGTGCTGAAAAGCAAGCCAGCTTGATGTTTGGGATGAAATAATGGAAAGATGCTTGCAGGGTGCCCTGCACTTCTTTTTCTTACAATGGATTCGAGTCTGTTCTCAGTAACCTACCCTTCCTTGATTTAAGAGGAGGATTTTTTCCAGAAACATGAAAGCTGCTGTACCAAGGTTGTTCCATGACATTTAAGGGCTTGTATCTTTTTTTCCTTTGCTACTGCCCCTGTTGCTGAACTCATCATCAGTATGACAGGTATGAAAAGCAAGGACAAACCATTGCAATGCCAGTGGTATAAATATTACTGTGTTTCACCTCACCCCTGGAACAGCAGCATCTGCGATGCACAGCTGCTGCACAGCTACACTCCTGGAAGAGTAGCTGTGCAATAGGTATAAATTGCTCCAGCCCCTTGGGATATACTCATCCTTAAAACTGGTGCCACTCTCCCCTGATGCTTTGTAGCTGGGAGAGGACAAGGGTTGGATGAGATGCAAACTGAAATTCCCCATATCCTGTGAACACAGATCCCTCAACAGGGGTGAAACAATCTCTTACAGCTTGTGCTTGTCTTCTTTATCTTTCTTCTGCCTGACCCTGATAAAGAAGTTAAGCTTTCCACTGGATCACAGAGATCTCTTGTAGCATGAGTGCTGCTGTTGAGTCCAGGACTGTTCATAAAACAGTTGAGCTGCAGCCACCCAAAACCAGGATTCATTTTACTGTGTCCCTTGCATGGACACAGTTCCCACTCTGGGAATTCTGTATTATCTAGAGTCAGGAAAGGCTGTAGTGCTGAAAAGAGCAGCTGCCTAGGTGATAAGCAAGGCCAGAACAGGGAATGAACAAAACATTGCACATAATATATATAACCAGAAGGCATAAGGCACCCCAATAACTGTTTGGCTGTTTCCTGTCTTGTCTTCTGTTTCTTATATCCATGAGCACTATTCTCGACCCTCATCCCAAAGTCAGTCTTCCCTACCAAGATCCCTCCCAGCCCTGCCAGGCCCCTCATCCCTGGACTGTCCTCCACCCCCAGTCCTGCTCAGTCCGCACCTGGCCAGGGTGCTGCCAATCCAGGCACGTACCAGTGGGCCTGGACACCCTCACAGAGGGGTGGCAGGACACCCACCACCACCCTGGGTAACGGGGTGACAAACTGCCATGGGGACGAGGGTCGCCGCCGTGGGGAAGAGCAGAGGGAGGGGAAAGGGGGAAAAGGGACGCTCCTCCCGTGGGTCTCCGCCTCGGAGGGGTCCGGGTGCCCGGCCCGGCCCGCATGGCCGGTCCAGATGCGGGGAAGGGTTCGGGCTCCGAGCGCAGGGTCCAGCTGTGGCGGCGGCTTTGGGTTCGTCCCCAGCTGCGGGTGCAGCTCCGCTCCCGCTGTTCCCGCACCCGAGGTGGAGCCGCTCCCCGAGGTGCCCCGGGCCGGCTGCCGTGTGCCCGGCGATGCCGCGGGGCGCCGGGGGCTGGGGAAAACCGGGCACGGAGGGAGGCGGGGGCTGCGGGAAGAGGGACTGGCGGCACCGGCCGGGAGGGGAGTGGGGGGCAGCGATCAGGACTTCCCCCCGGCCCGTCGGGCCGTGCCGCCGCCGCCGAGCACAGCTGGGTCCCGGTCCTCCTCCCCGGCCCCGCTGACTCCCGGCCCGACCCGCTCCCTCCTGCCGCCTTCCCGGCGCGGAGCCGCGGGGCGGGACCGGGCTGGCCACCTCCT
>VWYP01033842.1:229188-272893 GCA_013400435.1 Pycnonotus jocosus
CCTGCTCCTGCTCCTGCTCCTGCTCCTGCTCCTGCTCCCGCTCCCGCTCCTGCTCCTGCTCCTGCTCGGGGGCGAAGCGGGGCGCTGGGACCTCGGGGCGCTGGGAGCCGGGGCTGCGGCCGATCGAGGGGAGATGCCTCGGCCGGGGCTGCTTGTCTGGCAGATAGAAACTTGTCACTTAAAAAACCCCAAACAAACAAACAAACAAAACCAACCAACCAACAACCAACCAACCAAAAAACCCAACCAAGCAAAAAACCCCCCTCCAAAACAAAACACGCCCCTCAACCAACCAAAACAAAACCCCCCAAAACAAACAAACAAACAAACAAACAGAAAAAAAAGGCTGAAAAACATTCTCAAAGCAGAGATGATTTTAAGAAGGGGAGGTTTAAAAAATACCTGTCTTTAAATGAACCACCTTAAACCTGAGATGAAGCAGTGTGGGTAAGCAGGGAAGAAGCTGGAAAGGAGACTAATGTGGGGAATCCTTCTCCAGGGACCACTGCCAGTAGGCACAGCATGAATGGCCAGGGCATGGCTGCCAACCTTGCCACATCTCTGCCGTGTGGCTTCTCTTGAGGTCTGAGATCAAGTCTCCGAGGCACAGCTCTCCTCAGACTGTAATCACTGGGGTACCAGCGAGGCCACTGGATCTTCTCTCTCTGGAGGTTGGGTTGTGCCCAGCACCCTCTCTGGCACAGCAAATGGGGCTCACAGGGAGTTGTTAGGAGAGTGCAGGAAGCTCAGCAGCAGGACTGAGGTTTCCCTTCACTGCATGTATGACTTACGACCCTTCCTCTTTACGCATCCACAGGTTGGGATGGCCACAGGCCAGCTTGTATGTGGGCAAGGAAAAGAGGAGATCCTGTGGAGAGCAGAGTTTATCTACCTGTTTTTAAGAATTTGCTTCAGAAGTATGTGTTGGGACTTGGGCAGCCTGGATCATCTCTCCTGCCTGCAGCTTTGCAGGCTGATCTCTTTGTGAGTGAGTGGTAGGAGGGAGAGGTGCTGCAGAAAGCCCTCATTCCCATCAGGTGTGAGGGGTGAGAGTGCCATCTTTAGCCTGCCTGGGGATGGTGGAAGTGCCTCTACAGGATCTGGTGGGACTAATCAGCACCACTGCCTTTAACCAAGGCTGTGACTGCCCCATGGCAGCTCTGTGAAGCCACTGGAGGAGTGGGATGAGTCACTGCCCACTCCCTAGGGCAACACATTTGTGTTCTGCTGGAGGATCTAGCTGCCAGGCTATGAGGCCAAATGACCCGTGAAGGGCTCTCCAGCCCCTTCGCTCCCTTGGGAGCCCCCAAACGGTGTGACACGGATTACACTTACCATGCTCACATTAGATTTGTACAGCAGAACTTCTGCCATCTTCTGAACCATACTGCTCACTTTTGGGGCAATGCACTCTCTAACCATGCCTGGGGCAGTCAAGGAAGGGGGGAAGCTCCAGCAGAGGGTTTTTAGCTGTGAGCTTGGAAAGAGTCCAACACACCTGTGTGGCTCAAGCTGGAGAGGAAAGTGATGCTTGTCCTGAGTAGAGAGGGCAGTGCAGGCTGGGTGCAGACACGGCTCCTCACAGAGGGGCTGGCAGGGAGATGGAGGTGTTTTAACTTCCTTTCGGCAGCTTTTAAATGCAGTTTGTTTGTGGGCAATTCCCAAAGGGCTGTAGCTGGCAAGGTGCTCATGCTGGCTGTGGGGCCATGGGGCCACAAGGCAGGATGGCAGCAGGCTTTGCTGCTGTCAGCTGTTGGATGTGGCAGCAAACCACAGATCAATAAAGAGACACTGCCTGGCCTCCTCGAACGTAAGGGACATGCAGCAGAGGGGAGTGCATGGCTTTAACCACACAATCACCATTGTTTTTCTTTACATTTTTATCTTCCAGTGCTGAAACCTTCCCTTTGCCTTGCCTCGTGTGTCAGTGGATCCCCTGGTTGTGTCTCCCTTGTGAAACTTGTTTCTTGCTTTTAATTATTTTTATCTCATTTCTAAATATTACTCTGACTCCAGGTTAAAAAAAAAAAAAGAAGTTTCACAGAATCATAGACTGGCTTGGGTTAGAGAGACCTTAAAACTCATCTAGTTCTAATCTGGCCTTGAACACTTCCACGGATGGGTCATCCACAGCTTTTCTGGGCAACCTGTTCCAGTGCCTCCCCACCCTTACTGTCGCTTTTGGTTTTACATGTTTTACTTTGCCTTCTGATGTTTTCATATGCCTTCTGATGTTTATAGAACCTGGAGCAGAGTTCTCACACTTTCTCTTGTAAACAATAAGATGTTTGCATTGTTCTCCTCCAGGAGGAACTCCTTTAGTGATAGTGATATTGACCAAAGAGATTGAAGAGGTGGTGACACCTTTGACCAATCTCTTGCCATTTTGTACAGTTGTATATATTGGAGTCAGAAATTTAAAATAAAGAGAATTCCTGCTGACCTCGGCCTTGCCCTGCCGACACCTATTGCGACACCCTTACAGTGTCTTCCTAATATCTAATCTAAACCTACCCTCTTTCAGTGTAAAGCCATGTGCTCCTTGTTCTGTCACTATGTGCCTTTGTAAAAAGTCTGTCTGTCTTCCTTGTAGGCCCCTTTAGGCACAGGAAGGCTTCTATAGGGTGTTCATCAGAGCTTCTCTTGTCCAAATGTAATTCTTCAAAAATAATCTAGTTGTAAATGCTTCTGCTCTATTGAAGCTCATTATCCTATGTGTTCCCACCCCACCTCTCTCCTGGAATGGCTCCCTTCACACCCCCTTGTCTGGTTTTCTCAAGACTGGAAGCTCTTTGGGGAAGGGACTTAATGACTTTCTCATGTTTGCTTTGCAGCAGAGGTCTTGTGGAGCAAGATAATAACCCGTGTGATCATTTAATTTAGAATAGATTGCACCACACACAGAGGCAAAGCTGAATTAAAATTGCATAAGCAATCTAGATTGTGATATTTGCAGTGGGTTTTATTAACAGTACAACTTCTTTAATAAAGTGGTTAGTGCAATGTCTCTCTCATAAAATCCTCTCCTTCTTCCTATCCCAAAATCAAGTGTGGGGTGTATATTTGCCCTTGTTACACATTGGACATGTTGGCTGTCACAATGTGGTATTACTGGAGCAAGGCAGAGAAACAGGTCAGCAGCAAGCTGTTACAACCTCAAAATCAAAGAATATGCCAACAGGCATTGCTCAGACTCCTGGTTTTCCCACTCCTTCCCAGGCTTTCTACCCTATGTACAGAAAGGGGAGAGGTGCCATAGTTCCCAAACCTGGTTCATTCCCAGCCTGTTTCTTTGCCTTCACCTCCAACACCAACTCCTTAATTCTTCTTTTTTGTCCTATTTGTCCTCCAGCTCTTTGGTAAAAAATTCAAATAAATTGGATAAATACCAGTGGTTCCTCTTAATATCCCCCCACCTCCTTGCCTGTCAGTCCTGATGTTTCCTCATGCATCTCTCCAGCCTGTGCTTGTGTTTCTTTCTTTGGTTTCCAGCCACAGTCTCAGCATCCTGTCCAGTTCCCAAACCTTTTTGTCCTTCCTTACTACTGCTGATTCCCAAGCTCCTCACTCTTGACGTTGCCCTCTCTGGCTGGGTTGCTATGCCCTCCACTCCTGTGGCTTAAAGGATTGTTTGCAAATGTTTTTTATTGTGCTTTCACACCACAGTTGCTGTCACTACAGCCAGTATTTGAGGTGCACTCAGATGTGCCACTCAGGTGGAATAAATCTTCCATCCTGCTTCCTGCAAGCCGGGGTGCCCTCCTGACAGTATTGTTAAAATACTCTGTATCCATGGGGGGTTTCAATACCTGACTGCATAAAGCCCTAATTTGACCTCATGGCTGACCCTGTTTGGAGCAGGATTGCTGACACCTCCTGGGGACTCTTCCCAAGCTGACTTATCCTACACTGACATGAAAATAACCTTGCCTGCTGGATGTGAAGTAAACAGAATTTTCTGGATGGCACAACATGCAAACTTCCAACAAAACTTTAATTCATACCCATACCATCTAAGCAGGATATGCCTGCTTGGCCTTGGTAGCTTTAATTTTTCACAAAACTCACCTGTTTTCACAGTGGTGGCCAAAATGGAACTCAGTCAGCTTCAGGATTATCTGTGCACAGCAGCTTGCAGAATCAGTACAGACTCCTCGGCGAAGCTACCACAGCTCCTGTCAGACAAGATTCATGTGAGATTCAGATCCTGCTGATATGGATTCCCTTCTGCCCAGCCTTTACCTTCCCTGTTCCCTCTCCCAGCCGTATGGAAAGAGGTGGCACAACTAAAACCTGCACAGTCTACAGAGATGTGAGCTTAGTCCGTGGGGAATTTTTGCCATGCAAATCACATCTGCAAAGGATTTTATACAGCAAAACAGTCTGACGCCAAGGGTGGGTGGTAGTGTAATAACTCTCTCATTTGCTGGTTAGGTATTAGACTGGGACTTTAGGTCCAAGTCTTCCTTCTGCTTTACCTCCAGCATAATCTGGTTTAGAGGAGCTTTCTCTCTTTGGCAGAACTGTGACTTCAGGCGCTGTATCCCATAAAGCAGGCTGATTGGATAAAGCCAACATCCTGCCAAATCCGTCTCTAAAATTACAGTTTTGATCCTGTTTTGCTTTAATTAAATTTTGGTCATGTTAAAACACAAGTTTTGCAGCGTGTGGCTGGAAGGATGGATCCTGCCGTTTTCTTTTCCATCAGTATTGGGCAATTGGTGCTGCTCCTGAGGAGAGGAGATGGGGGTTTTAAAGGGAGGATGGTGACTTCTGCAGGGATCCCTGACAGAGGAAGGGCTGTGGAGGGGGCCAGAGGATCATGCTGCCATACCTCGCCTTGTGGTATCTCCCCACAATCCTCACACTGCACCATGCACAGGGAGTCCAAAGAGCTCATCCAGGTGGAGCAGTTTCAGGAGATAAGAAAGAAAAAATATCCATGTGAGAAAAAGGGCATCGATTTTCAAAAGTTTCATTATGCTTTTCAGAGTAACCCATTCATATTTTCAAGCCAAGAAGCCGTGGAGCACCAGGGCTGTCATTACCTCTGCCCCTTCTTCCTTCCCCAGAAAATGATCCTATCTGCTCTGTGAGGAACTGTGCTGCTGGGGCTCTTGCCATGCCCTCCTCTGAGGCACAGCCCTTCAGTAGCTGGGGTGGTAAAATCATTCATCAAGGTCCCTAAACCTCAGAGACACTGGTTATGATTCTGTGCCTGCCACAGACACCTCTGGGGCAGGAAGGGGGTGTTCTTTTCCTTCTGCACAGGACAGCTCTGCACTGCTGGAGGGGAGCAAAGCACCCTGGAGGCAAGGCTGGCTGTGGGAACAGTTGCTCCATTTGAACAGGAGGAGGGGTTCTAGGAGCCAAATGCTGATGATCTATTATCTTCTCATGCCAGTGCCTGCTCCTCTCCCATTTCTCCCCACCGCCTCAGCCTGAGGATCCTCAGCAAACAGGATCCTCCTTAGCAACAGTCTGCTGCAGCATCAGCTCTTCCTGTGGTGTCTATGCCCCTCTTCTTCCCTCCCACCACCTCTATCCTGAAGGGCTTTCGTGGTCTTGGCATCATCAGTACTGATGCTTTTTCTTGTAAATCTGGAATTCCAGCTCCAACCTGGCTGTCTGGCTCAGGGGTGCTCACAGCTGGTGACAGGAATATGCTCATCTCACAGCTAGCAGGCATCTTTAACCCTCTTTTTCTGAGGCAAGAGGATGTTTGCACACCTGTGCATGCAGGTGAGTTGAAAGGGGTGTTTGTGGCTCCCTCCTGTCACTCAGTGTCCTCTGGCCCAGTGTTCACCAGAGTTACCTCTCACTTTGTGTGGCAGTGTTGTCACCCCACAGATTGTTCTCACCAGGCACTGGCCACCTCTCCTTTTCCAGCTGTGGTGTGACTGAGAGCAGACATCTGTGTCCCTGGGGAGGATGCTAACTGGGGAGACCCAAAGCTTCCTAAATGGACTTGGACAGCCCTAATTGCCTCTGGCTGAGATGCCTGTGTATCCCAGAACACACACCAAGCACTTAAGTCTCACCCAGGAGTGTTGCCTCTGCCAAATTTTGACAAATTTCTAGCCTGGAGGTGTGACCCATGAGTAGTGCAAGAACACTCCAGGAGATTTAGTTTCTATTTTGAGAAAGACAGCAGAAGATTCCACTTCCAATTTTTTTCAGAAATTAGCTGTTCCAGGAGCCTGGGCTGCTGCCTTTTCCTTCCTCATGCTACTGGTTTGCATGGGGCTTGGAGGAATGTCATCCTCTTTAGGGTTTGCTGCCCCTCCCCCTGTCAGACTTGGGTCCTTGGGGTCAAAGCCTTTTCTACAGCACAGTTGAGATGGTTCAATTGCACGAGTCATATTTCCTCCAGAGAGCAATGAAGCTAAAAACATCTCAACCATTTTTACTTAAAAGCACTGGAATGCTGAGCTGAGGCAAGACCGACAAAATTATAGCCCCAACAGTGAGCCAAGAAATTAGGCTGCATTCTGGTACTCTTCATTATAGCTTTCAGAGGTACTTCAACTGCTATATACAGGCACACCACGAGGTGATATCAAGTGAAAATTGTTGGGGTGGATGCAGCTTTCATGCATTTCCTTGGCTGTGAACTGAAGTCTCTCTGCTTTCTGTCTGCCTTGAAGTCTTACCTCCTCCAGACCTGCCCTGAGTCTTATTCATCTACTTGCCTCAGTGAACTTGGCTTCACCTATGGTTTCTTGTGAACTTTTCAAAGCCAACCTCTATTCTGGGCTGTCTGCTGGGACAGAAAACGCTGAGAACTGCTGCTGCCTCCCTGGTTTTCTCCCTGGTTTTCTCCCTGGTTTTCTCCCTGCATCCCTGGAGCACACTAGAAGACTCATAGCAGTATGAGGTGTCACTCAGAACAGCATCTTCCTGTCTCACTGCCATTTACATGCTGCTCAGGTTTTAAAACCTCACACTAAGTGCTTTTTCCTGAAGAAGCAAACAACAGCTTCATCAGAATCATCTGCAGTGCACTCACAGTCACACAAGTGTTATGTAGCTCCAGGCTAATTTATTTATTTCTATTAAGCTGAGTCTCTGAAAGCCAGAAATTAGAAATTCCTGTGTGCTGTTATTTTCAACTTTGGGGCCATTTTCTTGTGGGAATTATCTGTGGAGTGAGTACTGTGGGCCCAGGGCTGTGGTGCTGAGGTAGCTGGGCCACCACAGCTCCTTGAAGCCATGGAGTGGTTCCTTGTAGCTGGTGTCTGGTGAAGAGGAGCAAAGGGGTTTTGTGAGGAAATGTCTCACCATGGAAAATGCCTGAAAGCCAAGAGCCCAGAGCATCTGCCTTGCTAGGTCTGATGAACAACAGATATTCTTTCAAACATCTGAAAGGCTGTGATACTTTCACCGTCCTCCTCCTGCAGCAACACTTCCTGATCCTTTGCCCAACACCACTGCAGAAGGTTTGACCTTCTTCTTCACTCCTTTTAATTATGCTGCACATAGCAACTTTCCATGCCAGTGGCCTGATTCCTGCTGAGCATTTTCAGAAGTGTTAAACTGGAACTCGAACACAGGGGAACAAAATGCCTTCGTTGAAACCCTGCCCCTTATAATTGAAACCTCCTGTGGTTTAGAGCTCATACTCAAAATTTGACAAGGAATTCCTGCAGGAGGAGCCCTCTTCTGCTCAGGCAGGTCTTAGTCTGATGTGTCCCAACCCAGAGCTGAGGTTGCACATACAGGTAGCAGCTCATGAGCAGGTTTGGGGACTGAGTGCTCTGACCAGCTCTGAGGGTCTGTGGGTCCTGCTGTGCCCCTGTGCAGCAGCAGGACAGATCACTTGGATTATTTCAGCATCCACGAGAGCCAGCTGAGAGGAGCACTGTCCTGAGCTGGGCACTGGGCATATGTGAAGTAAGAGGAACCTTTTTCCTAGTACACAGGCAAGACCTACAGCATGGGATGACTGCAGCTGGAGTGGCAGAGACTTTGCTCCTGCTGGTGGCAAGGGAGATGGGGGCCCAGGAGGCTGTCACAGGGCACATGGGGTGATGGCACAGGGCACAGAGCAGCCCACAGGTCTGTCTGTGGGATGTGAGGGGACAAGGTGTTGGTGCTCAGAGTGAGAATGGGTGCACAGTGGCTCTAGAAATGTACTTGAAAAGAGATTTTCCATGTAGCAGGTGCTCTGTGATGTTTGATACAACTCCCTGTCTTTATCCCTCCTGCCAGTGGCAAGGCTGGAGTGTATCCCACAGCAGTGGGTGGCCATGGAGCAGCATCTCCCCATTCCCTCTTGGAGCAGCCCTCCTGCCTGGTCCTGGAGGTGCTGGACAAAGCTGCAGCAAACTGGGACACCGAGAGGGTCTGAGCACCCTGGCCCCACAGCCCATGGACAGCCTGGCCCCACACGAGGGCTGTGCTCCCAGAACAGCCTCTGCTGTATCCTGGCAGATGCCCTAGGGCAAAGCCCAGCCCTCTGAGACGGAACATGGTGAGCACCCCTGCAGCTCAGCCAGAGGGGCAACTCAGAAAATGCAGAATTACAGAAAAGGTTCCTAATCCTGCTCACAACCAATGTCCCAAGGAAAGAAAGAGCTATCCTGCACTGGTTTCCCTGTCTAATACAGCTGTGTACTGTCTTCTGACTCATATAAACACTGTGTGTTTTGGTTTTTTTAAAAATCAATATCTAACTTCTTGGTAGCAATGATAACGGTGAGGCAGTGACTCACAGAGGATAATGATGGTGTTTAAAAACAATCTTTGTCAGTTCTGTTTTCCCTTTTAATTTCACTGTCTTCTTATGAGGGAAGATTATTGCCACTGAATATCCTTGAAGAGAGGCTTTCTCAGGAACGGGCTCTGCATGCACAGCTCTCAAGAGGTCATCACTGGACTATGGTTAGGGGTTTTTTTCACTGCTGTGTTGTGGTTGAACCCCAGCCTAAACTAAACCCCACACAGCCAGTCACTCTCTTCTCTCCAGTGGAATGGGGAAAGAATCAGAAGGAAAAACAGCAAGAAAACTCATGGGTTGAGATAAAGACAGTTTAATAGGTAAAGCAAATGCTGCATATGCAAGCAAAGCAAAACAAGGAATTAATTCACTCTTCAGCTGGGGTCAGCTGTCCCAGCTGTGTCCCCTCCCACCCCACTCCCTGGTGGGGCAGTGTGAGAGGCAGGAAAGGCCTCAACTCTGTGTAAGAGCTGCTCAGCAATAATTTAAACATCCAGTGTTAGCAACTGTGCTAGCTGTTCCCAGCACAAATCCAAAATACAGTTCTATACCAGCTACTGTGAAGAAAATTAACAGTACCCCAGCCAAAACCAGCAGGTGCCATAATTCATGTTCCTGCCTTGGTCTGGCTACTCACACTCTTTCCCTGTGGCTGGTCTCTGGTGGACACGACCTCAAGATTTTTCGGTGCTTTCAGACCCAGCCCCCTCTGTACCATGAAGGGCCTGAAGAACATTTCAGGTGCTGCTCATCCCACAGGCTTGTCCATTTGGCTTTCTCCAGCAGTTTGCAGACCAGCCAGCCCTCCCAGGCAGTCATAAAATCATAGAATGGCTGGAAGGGGCCTTAAAGATCATCTAGTTCTGCAAGCTCAATCCCCATGTCCAATTTCAATTCCTGCTCTGGAGCAGGGTGATTACAGTTTCACTCCAAAAGGCAGAAACAAGGAAATAAAAATCCTAGTTCTGTGTGCTTTTGCCTTTGGCATAGGAGAGACACAAAATGATATTAATGCTTCTCAGTGCCTTCCCCATTGCCTCATGCTTGTGCTACTGTTCCAAGCAAGACGTGGACCAGCTACAGTGTGTTTGCATGGAGGAGCTTTGCATTTATGCAATGAACGTGTTAGTCAAAGGAAGGAAACTTTCAGATACACAGGAAAAAAGCTCCAACATTGATCAACTATAAATATATCCCCAAAAGTCAGGCAAGACACCAAATGCAGGGAGAGAACTGGTTGTTTTTCTAACCTTTTCTCTTTCAATGCAGAACATTAATCTTCTCAGTGCCTCATTAGAGGTGTCTGTGTCTGAGTTTGTTCCAGTGTGCCTTCTGGGAGGGGTCAGGGCTCCTTCACACCAGTGACACAGCTGTCCCACCATCCCTCTGCAGCTGTGCAGAACACCTGGGGCACAGCTGGGCTGGGGGGCCATGGGGTGTCCTGCAGCCAAGGCTGGGACTGTCACACCAGTGCTCAGCAAGGTCCCTACTCTGTGCCAGAGTAGAAGCCTGGCTGTATCCTCAGTGCTTTATTTCTTGGGTCTTTTTCTTAATTTTTTCCATTTATTTTTTTCCTACAATGGAAGTTTCAAATGAGTTTTTCCTTTGGTAAAACAAAAGGCTATGAAACTTCTAAATGTCCAGAGTTTATTGCAGCACTGTGCAATTCTGAGCTTCATTCTGGGAAGGGCTGCAGAGAACTAAACTGGTCTTACTCATCTTTGCCAGCTGCTCATGTCTTGATGGGTCAGTGCTTGCCACTGTGGGCCAATCACAGTAACTAATTTCTTGCCTAAGCCATCCTTGGAGTACTAAATATTTCCATAAAAGTTCTTGCTGTCTGTATGCTTCCCTACAGATTCTGAAAGTATGTAAACTTATCAGAGGGAAAGTTTAAATTATTTCAAGCACTAAGGTCATTTGCAGCAAAGGAAATACATGCTTTGGTGCATGGGAGTGAGGGGGGGGGGTCTGTCATTTGCTGGTATGGATATGTAAGGACAGAAAATGGCAGATACTACTTTACAGAATTCACCATGAACTTTTAGGAACCACAGGAGATGTAGTTGATAAAGATAAAAAATATATACTAGGTTCAGGAGAGGCTCCTTCGAAGGGGGAAAATGGGATTAAGCTACCATGCAGCAGCTGCTGGCCCTTTCCTGTTGCAGTCAGGAAAAGGTGCTGGTGCTTTGGTCCTGTCTGAAATAGGGCTGGATATGAGGATGGACATTGCCACTCCAGTTGGCTCAAGATGGAGCTTGCCCCATGAACTCATGGCACTTGGCTGCTGTCCTGTTGGGTTTTTTGCTGGAAGAGAAAGCTGCTGGCTGTCACCACACCTCCAACCAGCACATACATCAATTGGGCAACTGGGGAATTAAAGCTCTGAGTTCAACATACACATCAAATGAAGATCACTCTCATAGGCTGGCCAGAGAGCTCTGTAGCTGTTTTGGCTGGAGGATAGTTCCAGAGCAGGTGCAAAGAGAGAGCTGTTCCTTTCCCAAAGAGTCCTCTGCAGAGCACACTCAGTCATATTTTTTAGAGGAATGTTTTCAAGATCAGGCCTCACAGGGTCCATGAACCCTGCATGTAGCTGACAAATGTGTGCTTGCCACCCTTGAGTCCCTGCAGACACCCTAACACCAGACACTCGAGAGAGAAGGTGCAGAGGGCACCAAGAAGAGCAGCAGCTCTGCAGTACCACCATCAGTGCCAGGAATTTAGGAGGATGCCAGCATCTAAATTTCTTTGGTGTTTATTCAAACATCACCCCAGACTGGTGCAGGATGGTTTCATAACATTTTTTTGTCTCACATATAATTGCAGACTAATGGCCTTGTTAAAATACTTGGGCTTATGATCTGATTTTCTCCTAAGCAGCTGTTTATACATTTTATTAATGGTTACTAATTAAGTCGCTTGAATGAAGTCCTTTGGAGACTGTCCAAAGACATAAACCCAAATAAGCCTGGGCACTGTGATGAAACACAACCACTAAAATATCTTCCCAAAATCTATGTGAACAGATTGAAAATGGTCCAAAGAAAGGTCTGATGAAAAGGAGTGGGTGGGAAAATACATGGATTCTGGTAGGTGTCATCTAAAACCTAGGGGAAGCATAGAGAGGAAACAGGATTTAAATGCCTTGGAGTTCCTTTCATGCATGAGATCCTAAACTCAGCAGCCTATATTTATGGTCAGCTCAGGTTGTTAATGCAGTTCTGAGCCAAGGGGCACTTGGGAGACCTCAGCTCTGAGCTGTCACATCATGGCTTGTGAAGGCCACGGAGCATCCTGGAAGACAAAAGGAGCTCTGGAGTCAAGCTATTGACCTCAGTGTGCTGGATTGTAAATCCCCTTGGAGGCAAGGCTGCCCAGCTTTAAAAGGAGCTTGTGCAGGCTGGAGATAAAAAAATTAAGAGCAGGAAAATTAAGAGGATGTGAAGTTTTGGTGCTCTCTTAAGCCTGGGGAAGGGAGTGGTGAGAGGTGTGAGCAGCACAAGCTGCATCTGCAATCAGGACCAAAGGAGCCCCTGTCATGGCTTTGCCCAAGCTCCTGTCCTGGAGCTTGTTTGACAGCAAGAGGGGGTAAATGTATCAGAGGAGATGTAGATTGAGAATTGGAGTGAAGAAAAAATATAATTTGACTGATGCTGGAAAACTCCCAGCTGGCAAGCCCATCCTCCAAGGCAGTGGTCACTCTCTGAAAGTTGGGAAAAGCTGCCCTTGGGCAGCCTGGAGCCAAGCCTTTCCAGGCAGGGCTCAAAGCACAGGCCTTGGGCAGGGCTGCCACAAGCGTTCAGGGCTCAGCTGTGCGACTGACTTAGCAGAGACGTGCTAACAACTTTTCTCAGTCAAGTTTTGAGGGAATTTCAAGACCCAAGAAAACACAAGAATCTGCAAATTTTAGAGGTGTCTTGCTAGCTTGCTTAAGGCCAGGACTTACGCAAAGGCAAAGCAACTGCTGCCCAAATCCCTGGGGCAGGCTGAACCCCTGTGGGCTGCAGAGCTGCTCTCTGCTGAGAGCTGGGGTGGGCACAGAGGTGCCACAAAACCCAGAGCTTTGTGGCATGGGGTGGCAGGTTGTAAATTTCAGAACATGAGGACTTGTTGGGCTGAGAGACTTTCTTCCTCTCATCATGATTAAGGCCAGAGCTTGCAGATGCTTCTCCAATCTTCCTTCTCCAGCAAAACATCAGAGTGGTCTCCTTTTGGCTTATTCCCACCCACAGGGGATACAGGAGGGGTTGTCTCTCTCCCTGTAACTGCTAAACTGGGACTAGAAACATCTAGTTTGCATTTGCAAACAGATGCAGCTGGCTGAAGGTTAGTGGCATGCTCATTTATACTTATTTCAGAGAATAGCTTCTAAAATAATTTCCTAATTTCTCTCTGTGATAGCCATGTCTGCTGGAATGGGAGTTGTGAGAGTTGTTGCTGTTGCTTTCCTGGCTTGGTGGCAGAGTGGCCTGGCTGCTCCTGCCAAGGGGGCTGTGCTGATGTGTGACCAGCACCTCCCTGCTTGCTGGTCCAGGTACTGTCCTAGGAGGGTGCTGGGTTGTGATGGCTTTTCTGGGCTTCAGACAGGGAATGAGAAATCCTGGGGTTTGTCTGAAATGCTGCCATTCATCTGCAGTGGGGGCAAGTTGCTTTTATCACTCAATCTGTCCCTTAATGCTACGGGCCCTCAAAATCATGCAAGAAAAAAAAAAAAAAAAAAAAAAAAAAAAAAAAAAAAGAGGAGGATTTTTATTTGTGCTGTTGTCTGGGGAAGTTTGGCTCCTGTTCTTTGATTGTTTGTTTGTTTTCTTTCTTTCCTTTGATTGCTTTGTTTTTAGTCTTTTCCAGACAGCTGGCTCTGCCTCATTCATCAGGCTAATTGATGATGGACAATGTGGCTATATGGAAAATAGAATTTGTCTGAATAGCAAGATTCTTCTTTGCTTGCTTATTTTAATGAGACAAGATGAGAGAGATGGGACTGTGGTCAGCAATGCTGCCAGTGCTGTTATCATGCATTTCTTCTGGCTTGGGCAGAAAAGCCTGGCAAGAAATCCCTGTGAAACAGCCGGTGAATTTAAAGCTGGGGAAAGACTCAGCCGTGCTTTGGGGAGAGGTTCATCAGTGCTCTGCTACAAGGACAGTCCCTGGGTGAAAGAAGTGCTAAAATGTTGTTGCCTACAATTTTCTAATGGCACAAGTGGGCCATGTGAGCTGAATACTTTTCTCCACCTGCGTTTGAGTTTGAAGCCCATAATGGGGTGGATGTGAGTAAGGAGTTCCCTGTCTGCTGGTTTGTAAGGCACACAGAGCTTTTTTGGTACAGCTGAGTTTCTACAGATACTTTAAATTCTTTGGTTTAATCACATTTATGTCTTCCCTCCCTTCTCATATAATGACTTTGTCTGCAGGATACACTGCATGGTGTTTGTGTGAGTCGCAGAGTTGTCATTGATGATGATGAGGAGGAGGATAATGATCATTACTAAAGGAAGCACCTATGCCAAGGCCTTGAAGCATAGTCACCCCCACTTCACCAGGGCCATAGGGAATGTGTCTGATCCTCAAAAAGATGTGCAGTGGGGGCACTGGTGGCAGTATTTGTTTGGTCTCTCTCCTTACAGTTGTGTAAGGGCATCCTCCTGTGTCTCCTGAGGGAAATCACATTTTTTGTTCCTTTGGTGAAATGATACCTCGTTCTCCTGCTGTGCTTCAGCCTTGGATTTCAGTGCACAGACTCACCAGTGAACAGGTTAGCCAAGGAAAGCTGCAGGAAAGCAATGACAAGCAGGGCAAAAGCAGCTACATCCCACTTTGAAAAGGGGTTGGAGCTCAGCTCTGAGGAGCTGTGTAGATGTTTTGCCTCCTTTGAAACAGAGCTGTGGTAGAGTCAAGAATCGTCCCCATGGACCTGGCCTTGCAGCACTTCACAAATCTGTGTGGGCTCCAAAAATGAGAGTCATTGTTTTCAACTATTCTGCATCCCATGGGTATCTACTGGGAACATTAGGACTGCAGCCCTTCTGAAAAAACCAAGTTATTTTTAATGAAATTTGACTGTAGTTTAATTTAATTTTTTTATCAGCACTTACAAAAAGTTGCAGGTTTGATAAAAATTACTTGAACTTTCCACATTTTCCTATGGGGATTATTCATCCTTTTTTTTGGCACAAGGAGGCATTTCTAGTTCTGTGAGAATGTTGGCCCAAAAAGACTTTGAGTTTTCTGTTCTTTAAAAAAACTATGTTAAAAATTTTTTTTAATTTTAAAATTATATATTAGGATATGCAAGTGTGAAGCTTTAAATATGCATAAAATAAAGTAGATTAATTAAAAAATAATTAATATTTATTAAATAAATATTCCTGAACACCCTGATTTGGCAGTGGTGCTGTAGCCTGAGCATTGAGCCACAAATCTCCAGGTACAAATCTTGCATTTCTTTCTTAGTGGTGTAAAGAACTGCACATTAATGGGATTAAGGTTTATCTTGTGTGGGCAATTTAGCTATTGACTAAGTTTCTGACCTTAGCAACTCTGAACGAGGGTATTGAACCCACCCTAAAGTTGTGCTTCTGTGTTCAATTGCATCTTCAGGTACAATCTGGGGTGTGAGGTCCAAGTCTCCAAGAGGACTGAGCTGAGGCCATGACTCAGGGTCCCCTGGGGAAAGCCCTCTGTGATGGTAGAAATGAATGTCTGCATGTGCACACCCATAAGTGGCCATGTGAGATGTCCTACATCCTTCTAAGTGTTTACTGAGGACATGCAGCGGCTCCCCAGAAGCCTGTTTCTAGGCATTTTCCCAGTTTTCCCATTCCCAGCTACTACAGGTGAGATTCTGAGGAGAGGCTCAGGTCAGAATTCTCATTTTAGGCCTGTCTTGTGTGTCTAAGTGTTCCAGAAAATCCTACAGCTGCATCGACCCTGTCCCAGAGAAGCCACAGGGGAGCAACCTCTCCCCCACAGACCAAATGTGAGAGTACAGTCTGGGAGACTTTATTTCTTCCTTGAGTGATGACAGGTTTCCTGCAGGAACTTCTCCCTCATGGACTGTGTGTGACACCACTAAGGAGCACTGCAGCCTATGGGGTTGGTATAGAGACACATCCCACATCACCTCTGTTCCATCTTGCTCCTCTGCTCAGTTCCCATCCCAAACCTCCTCCCGAGACAGTAAGACCCTTGGTGTGGTCGCACCAGCCCATCTCCCAGACTCACTGAAACTCTGGTCAGCAGTGGGAACACTGCAACAAAAATGGGCTGGTTTGGTGAAGAGGGACAAAGATGAGGCTGAGAGGGGACAATGTGTGAACATGAGATCCACCCTGTTGTTGTGGCCCGAGTTGTGCCTGGGCCCCTCTGGCTCCTCCCAGGTCTGTCACAAAGGAAGATGACAGCAAGGTCTCTCAGCTAAGAGCTCAGGTAGGACCGAGCCTGGGTTCTTGATGTCTCAGCCCATCCAGGGTGGCCACTGCCAGGGACACACAGGGGACATGCCTGGGAAGGCTGTGGCTCGTGACACCTGTGGCCCAGCAAAGCTCAGTATCCAGAGCTGATTTCTGTGCATTTGCCCTCGACTCAGAGGGAGGTGTGAGGAGTTAGACCTGTGATAATTTGGCATTTCTGCTAAAGGGGGCTGACAAACAGCATTTTAAATGCCAAATTCCATGCTAAAACTTCCCCCCGTAGCTGTTCATAGAGCAGTTTATCCAACATAAGAATTTTTTCAGGATTCTTTCCCTTCTAATACTCATAGGTCACAGGACTGTCAGGATCGTTGTCCTTCATCCATTATGGAAAATAAAGATCATTGTTTTGCATGCCATGCAAACAAAAGGCCAAATTTGGTCCTAATTTTTATAGGGAGAAAGAGCTAAGAGAGGCTATTGTGGTTTCCTCTCAGGGGTCTCACTCTGCTCCAAGCACAAAGCTGCTTATCCTAAAGTAAACCTGTTTGTCGTATATGACCTAGAAATAAAATTAGGGGCTTTTCTGGCCCCAACATGGTTTTGATTGAGTGGGAGCAGTGTTTGAGAGGTGAGCAGGTGCTCAGCTGCATTTTCAATTCTGGTTTGTGCCACAGTACTAGTTCTCAGCTTCAGCAGCCCAAGCTTGGCAGTGTCTGTGCTCTGGTTTTCACATCACACATCACTTTTGCGGTAACTTTTTTAAAATGCACTCGCTGCAATGATAGAGGAAAGAAAAATACTGAATCTGGAAGACTGAGGACTAGTCATTGTCAAAAGGTGGAAATCCAGGGCACATGAGACCCCTTAAAGTGAGTGTGGATCCCACTGCTCCCAAGGAGCACTTTGCTCTTTCAGGGCCTGAACTGACCAGCAGGTACATTTCTGGTATTGAGGGAGCTGGAGCAGGGGGATGTCCTGCTTTCATAGACTTGGTGCAGAGTTGCTTAAAATCAGAAGAATGGGAAGTCTCTAATTTTATCTCTGAACAGTATCTTGGACACCAATACCCCAGACTGTCAGGCATGTGGCCCCAGCATCAACCACCGCTGATGTTCAGCCTTGACAACGATCCCAACTTGGCAATATTTGTGGCTGACCCTGCAGACAGGTGCCAGCAGGACTCCTGTCACACCCCATCAAAGCTAAGAGAGGTCCACAGGACACTGGCCATCCACCTTCCATGTTCTCCACAGAAAAAGAAACACACAAAGACCCCTGCCACGTTCTTTTGTCTTTTTTTTTTTTTTTAATTATTCCTTCATATTCAAACTTCACAAACAGTGTGAACTTGTACAATACCTCAGAAAGTGAAACTTACAAAAAAAGTGCTGGTAACATTAAAAAAAAAAAAAAACCAAAAAAACAAACATCATTCTTAGCAACATCAATTACTCTTCCACACAAAACAGAAACCTTGTAAAATTTATTTCCGTATTTTTTTTAAGGCGTAATACTTCCGTATAAAGTATATGCAAGAGATAAAACTTCACAGTATTCCAAAATGTCACAATAATAATAATAATAATATAGTATAATGAAGCGCTACAGTTAATTTTCTTTTTTTATTTTTTTTTCCTGTTTTAAATAACAAATACAAGTCACAGGTAAATATACGTGAGAAAAATACGAGGCTAATATTAAATGGCAGGTAAGGATACTCTCACTGTAAGAAAAAACTGGCAGGATGTGTGTATTTATTCTATATTTTAAAGCACTTGATAGAAAAGGCGTATGCAAGGTTTTTTTTTTTAACAATTTTCTATTTGCTTGTTTTTGATAACTGACATACCATTTACAGAGTATAATGAGAGAAAAAAAAGGAACTTAACCCCTCAAAACTTTCGACCTGCTCTTCACATCCTCACAAACCGTGTTTCTGGAGAGATGCCTGTACAGCTGTGGTGTGTGTGTGTGTGTGTGTGTGTGCGCACAGCGGTGCGTGCGGGGCTGTGCGGGTGCGTGGCTGTCTCCTCACACGGGCAGGGATCCATGTCCTGCGCGGGGACCTTTGCCACCTGCGGCCACATCCTGAAGTCACCACCTTAGCAGGACAATGCCCGAGGCCACCGGCTGCCTGCTCAAAGACTTAAGGATTTAGGCCTGGGCGCAGTTTCCCGTTCACTCGGCATCTACTGACTGCTGGGAATTCCTTTGGCCCCAAGAAGATGTCCGATTTTTCACTTTTTCCATCCGCACACCAGAGTGCGTGCTCTCCCCTCCACCATTTAGCTCCCACCCGCGCCACAGAGCAAAGACCACCCGAGAAATTTCCGTCTGGGTCCCAGCCAGCACCACGAGGAACGGGAATGCGGATGGATGTGCCCGGGTGTGCCCGTGCACCCCCGGCCCCCACACTCACGGCCCTGCCCGTGCTCACAGCAGCCACTCGGCCCACGGCGAACAAAAAGACAGCAGATAGCATTAACACATCAGTAAGGTGCTCAAAGAAAAAAAGGCAGCTCCCACTCTTGGAATGGGAAGCCACATAAGGTGCTTCAAAAAGTTTTTTTTTCCTTTTTTTTTTTTCTTTTTTTTTTTTCAGTTTCAGACATTTTAAAAAAAAGGACTGATTGAGCGTGTGGTATGTGAGAGCAAGGCCGAGAGTTTTGAGATTTCTAACATCCTCCATAAATAAGCGCTTCCTCAGGGCAGGAGGCATTTTTGTTTGCTTGCTTTGTTGTTTTGTTGTTATCTTTGTAGTAGATTAGTTTAGATGCAATTTTATTTTCATATAAACCAAAAAAAAGTAACAAACCAACCCAATGTGTGAATTAGTATAAAAGTTTAACTGTGTTTTTGGGCTGAGTTTTTTTCTTTCTTTCTTTCTTTTTTTTTTTGCCCATTCATTCATTTAGCACCGTTCCTTTTTATTCTGGTTACAACCCAATTCCTTCTGTAATTATTGAACATACAGAAAGGACCAAGTAGTTGTTTTTACTTTTTGTGATCTGTTTCAAGAGCCCAACCATAATTCCTCTGCTGCTGCTGTGTTTGTGTAGCATCTGGTTTCATGAGCTTAAGGAGAAAGGTTAGTCTGCTGATATTGAAGGTTGACATGTGTGTTTGTATGCATACACATTGTTCTATACATACACACTGCATGGAGTACATTGGAACTGGAGATAAAGTCAACTGGGTTCAAACACATATGCACTGTCTTCCCCTATGTATTTGAAACAGTCTGGAGCTTTGATTTGATTTCTTTTTTTTTTTTTAAAGTGCATTTAAAGCAAAATAACTGGCATTCACACGCCCCATTGAAAACATGATTGCAGTGGAAAGCATGACCATGCTAAACTCCTTGGACTTGACAACGCCAAAAGCAAATGGGGCAGTGACAGGCCTCGGTGTAGGCAGCTATTCTTGGGCAGCACCATTGGCAAGGAGGGAAGGCAGGAGGTGGTGGAAGGGAAATTGCTTTAGAGGTTGAATATTTGAACTGTTTCCAATTCTGACACAGCTGTGTGATTCCCAATACAGCTTCCTTTATGATGATTAATGACCTCTGTCTTATGGATGTACCCATCTGACTCTCCCTAGTTCTGTCTTTTATTGTGTGTGTGTGTCCCAAGTGCCAGCATCTATTAGGAGTAAGGCACTGTTAAAATTACAGTTTTACAAAAGATGCAAAATAATCCAACCCTAACAATCCCAACTGCCCACGCTGCTCTCCTCCCCCTCCTTCCCTTTTCTGGGGGGAAATATTGCATGTGTTAAGAGTCTATTCTTATGTTCTCTAAATGTGTCAAAAGTAGGCTTTGGACAAGTGTTTTAAGACCATCAGCACCAAAGATTGATAGGAACACACTCTTTCTCTTGTATGTATGACCCATGCAGGCTTATTAATTGGGAGAGAGGGAATAACGACACCATTCCCATGCTGCTCCTCCCAGGCTTTAGAGCCGAGCCTAAAAAATAAACTTCCAATACCCCATCCACAACGTTTACATTTACTGGATCATTTACGGAAGCAATTGAGGGGTTTTTCATTCCACCACCCAGGTGCTACAGGTTTTACAGGTGGATTTCTAGAAGGGCAAGCTCCAGGAAAGCCTGCTTGGAGCTTCCTGCTCTGCAGAGAAACAGCACAGGTGGGCGCCCACCCTTGGCCTTGCCTGCTGGACAGACAGACATCTCTCAGGGCCTGTTTCGTGCTGATTCTTACAATCAGAAAAGCTTCTCCAGCAAATTTGGCTCCTCTGTGGAGTCAGGGACACTGACTGTACAGTGGGCAAGTGTGCAGAGAAGCTGGGTGGCAGTTGGATCTCTGTCTTTGCCCACGAGCAGTTCTGGATTGCGAGCTGCTTTTCCATTGTGTCAACGTGCTCTTTTCTCTCCATGGTTCTGACGTGGGAACAAGGGATGGGTGGGATTCATTGGCCCTAAAAACACTGCAGTCGGCCCATCATAATGTACATGTGCTGTGGCAGCTAGTATATCATTCTCCTGCTAAAATGTCCATGAACACCTTCCCAGTGCCAGGATCCCCCTGGCTCTTCTCACCTTTCACCAAAGGCTAGGGCTGCCTCATTAAGCAGAGTATAGCTGAAAATGAGAGAAGCAAGCAGACAGTAGGGGTAATAGCAAAGAAAACATGAGACCAGATGGTCCAGCATTTAAGTCCTAGGCTAGTCACTTTTGCTACCATCATCAGAATGGACTGAGATTAAAGGAGTTAAACTGCTATGGACTGGGTTTTTAGAAGTGACACAAGCCTTGGGAAGGAAATGAGTTGCCTTTTTTTCCTTTTAGCGGTTTAAGTCATCTTGATAAGGCCACAAACTGCATTTGTCTTGTCAATGTGACTGCTTGAGAATGGCATGAATTGAAATTGAGTGAGTGCTTCACAAAGCTAGGGTTGAAATGGGAGAGAAGAGCCACCACATGCTCTATACGGCTGCACTGCAGGAGAGAGGAGCATCTTGAGGAGGTGGTGGTGGAGGGTCTCTCCTTGGGAAGACCTGCTACGTGTGGAAAGGGAAAGGAGCTCATAGTATCTCCCAGCTCCCCTTCCTCTCACCACCACCTTGCTGTTTTGCTGGACACCTATAGACAAGTAGCACTTCTAAAGAGCCTCCTCCTGTTGTCTCTCACCTGTGTAAGCTGGGGAAGGGGAGGAAGCTGGTGTAATTACAAAAGGGGAAGAAGAAGGCACATGATTTTACTCAGTCCTGACTGAACCCACATTTTGAAAGCAAGGGCAGTTTAGGTGGAGGGCAAAAAAGTGCTCAGTGGAGCAGGTGCTCACTGAGATAAAATCTCAGGGCAAAGGAAGCGGGAGAATAAAAAGGAAAGGCAGGAGAAATGAAGGCCACATTCAGCTTTCTGTCTGCTTGACAGTCTCAAGGTTTGGCTGCATTATTGTCCAGGAAGGAAAAGAGTCTGGTTGGTCTCAAATGTAGCCCAGTTACCTATCTCCAGTTTCTGTTATGGCTGTTGGTGTCTTCCTCTTTCCCTTTTCTCCAGTCCCATGAATACTTGGAGCACCACTTTAGTCTTTTAAGCCTGTTCTTCAAACATTGAGAAAATGGCACACCTCTTAGGTTACCCTCAGCTTCTACTCCTCCTCAAATCCAGACCAGTGATCAAACTAAGTAGTGCTCCCTGCTGGTCACTCCCACCTTGCTGGGGTGCCCAAGAAGGCTTGATCAGTGATGGAAAAAGCAAACCAAACTCACGGTTTCAGTGGGGTTGGTTAAATGTTCACAAAAGCCACTGGCAGGATGGGGGCAAACCAAGGGATTTGTTGACTGAGAAACAGATGTCATTTACAGAGGTCATTATGAGCATTGTGTCTCTCAGTCACTTTTCCCTTGCACACTGCCACATCCAGGTACCATAATTTTTCTGTCTCCTCCAGTGACTGCAAGCCTTTCTGATTCCTGTGGTAGATGGGAGAAGGAGTAGAGCTGATGGTCCAGCTTTAGAATTGCAAAACACTGTTTCCTAATTTTCCCCCAAGTCTCTGAGTCAAAAAGGCATTCAGTTTCTCTCTCCCCCTCCTGCCATCCCCTCCAAATTTGCTCAGGATATCATAAGGCAGAGTAATGAGAAGTAGGAACACCAACAGCTCTATGAAGACACAGGGTGGTAAAATGCTTCCCTACAAACTCACAGTCCAGTGTTTGTGACATTTCATAAATAACTTTTTTTTTTAAAAAAAAAGAATAACACAAGAACAATCCCTTTACTTACTCATTTGAAACAAAATAAACAGCAGTGGCTACAAACTTCTTCTTGTAACAATTACAAAAAAACTCCCAACAATACAATTCCCCAACTTTTAACACGCGCCTTGAATGGTTTTTTTTAATGTTAAACCTCAAAACTGCAGCATATCCTTAAGGGCAAACTTTTCAATTAGTTTTTTCTTTCTTTTCTTTTTTTTTTTTTTTTAAATAATGTGTTCACCAAAAAGAAAAAAATTCCACAAAACAGTCTTGTACCAAGAAAATGCATTCAAAAATAGAAAATACTACACAACAAAAATATGTACCCTTCCTTTCCAAAAGAGTCTTCACAAAAATGTAGAAAAATGCCAACCATTTTTTTCCTTTCCTGAACACTTAACTTTCAACCTAGGGCACAATTATTTATTGACTTATAATGTCTGTTTTTGCATAAAATATGGAAGATAAAAACCAACTATCAGGACTGTGAAGTTACAAACAACACCTCATTATTCTCCCCACCCCACATTCCCTCCTTAGAAAACAAAACAGAGAAAGCCAATGTTTCAACAACCGATTGAAAGTTGTCAGGTTAGGGAAACCCATCAGCTGATATGGGGATTCGAAGATGCTGGCATAACAGGAAAATCATCTGTCTTTTAAAATGTATGCTTTTTGCATTCATCTCAGCACAAGTCTCTGCCCCGCTGTACTCAAATGACCAGGCACTATGGAGACAGGACACTGCCGGGCTCAGAAAGCTCCGGGAAGAATTTAGGGTCAGGAGCCCAGGGACCGCACGTGGGTGTGTGTGCGCACGTGGCATTTTGCTTGCAAAGAACTCTTTCCATTTTGAAAGACAGAGAGGATGTTTCCATATGCCTTAAAAGTGCAAGGGCCATTTCTGGATCATAGTAGTTAAATATGCAAAAGTTTTACTATGCTTAATAGTCAAGTCCATTTTTCTGGCAAAGGCAAGCCAGAGATAGCTCGCATCAGTTCACGGCTGGGAGTGGGTAACAGCTGAAAGCTGGTAGGCAAAAAGTGTCACACCAAGGTGCATCCAGAACTGATTTATTCAGTGGGAAAGTGTTTTGCCTACCTTGAGCAGTGTTCAAGGGATATTATGCGATTAACACAGCCAAAAGACCAACTGTTTTGACAGCAAAAATCTCTAGCAGTGGGGAGTTGGGCACTGTGGGGAAGGCAGCTGTATCTTGCACACATGTGGCTAAATCCATCCTCTGAGTACCTCCTTTGACTTCATTGCAGTAACATCTGCTTGCACCAGGGATGAATTTGCCCCATGTAGTTCTGGATTTTATGCCTGTTGGCCATGTAGGAGCCCAACCCTGCAGAACGCTGTGCTAGAATACTCCAGATGGCAGAGCTAGGATCAAAAAGGCTTCTCTCTTCTTCTTGAGATTGTTTTCTTTCTATATCTTTTAAAGGATGCTTCCATAACAAGAAGGAAGAGGGGAGCTTTTTCTTAGCCTTTTCCACTGTGTGGCTGTGTGTTTTCCTTTTATCAAATGGAAAAATGTGTTTGTGTTTACTTCCAGTGCATTTTTTTCTCAAAAATTCAAAACAAAAAGGTAACATTACTTTTCCCATCCTTCAAAAGGAAACAAAACCAAACCAGACTGATAAAGTACAATACAATAAAAATCAGGCATTATAAAAGACAACACGATGTGCAACAGCAATACCAAAGAAACAAAAGTAATAAAAAATATATATATATATTAGGATACAGGTACGAATGAGCCAAGAAAGCTATCTAACCCCACTACTGGATGATTGGTAAGCATTGGTTAAGAAATACGTAAGGCTATTCCGAGATTTCTAACTTAACACAGTTAACCACTGCTTCTCTCACACCTTCACTTCTGAAATTTTTCATCTTTCACTCACTGGTCTTTTATGTCTTCAAACTGATTTTTTTCCTTTTTATATTTTTTGGTCTACAGTAGAATTACATGTTAATAACAACAATAAAACAAAACTCAAGCTTGTTGTGAGAGTAAGTTGGTGCCACATCCATGATGCAGAAGAAAGAAGACAGACAACAGAACAACCACATTCAGTTTTTCACACACAAAGCATATTTGAGGGCAACAGCATAGCTGACCAAAACAAGTTTGGAAGGGCAAGTTGCAGAAGCTGTAGGTTTACAACTACACCATCAGCCAGAGCCTGGTCTTTCACCTTTACCAATGTCCTTGAGGATAACAGTAGCTCAGGTGCCCTGTGGCTTTGCCATTCCTGTCATCTCGATCAACAGCTAGCCTGACATCTACTTCACCACTAAATGCACATCTGGTTCAATGGAAAACCAAAAGGAAAAGAAAAGGTAAAAGGCTCCTAGCTGAGGCCAAGTGTTTCTCTTGGTCAGCTTGGCTGATGTGACAAGTTCTCAGCCAGAGGGATACCAGGATCAGTGACAGAGGGCCTGTGGCTGGCAGATCATTGGGGAGCAGTTCTGAAGCAAACTCAGACTGTCTAAGGTGATGTGACAGTTCCTTAGCCTCCTCCATTGGGGGAAAAGTGATGAACACTGACAGGTTACCCTGGGATCATTCCATTAGTATAAATTCTCTTAGTTCAGCAGGGATGTGAAAGCATACGATCTCCGCTGCTTTTAATTGCCTTTGTAAATGTCAGCATTGCCAGCCACCAGAAATGCATTCCCTACAAACTTGGCTACAGCACTCTGACTGAAGCTCCATCGTGAATCCTGGCATTTTCTTTTTCCTGTGGAACTTCTGAAACGTGACATTTTCCTCAAGGATAAGCTTTGAAATTACTATAATGCTGAAAATATCACTAGCATTTTCTTGAACCATAACTATGCCACAGTCCCAGCAAAAACTCAAGCTGATCCTCAGTAGTGCTTGTCAATGTTGAGGAAAAGAACATACAGAAACAAGATGATGAAACAGTACAGAGAAGTTCTGTTTTGGATCTAGCCCACTGGCCAAAGGGATTTTCGTTCAGGAGAAAAAATGCAACAATGAAGCAGGATGACAAATGGAGGAGAATTACAGAAGTTAGTGTTTCTCCATCTGGAGAAAAAATAGGGCATTAAGTTATGCGGCATCTCTAGTCAGCAACATATATTTTGGCTTCTTAAAATAGACCTCAAGTTATCCTTGGTTTCTCAGTCAAGCACTGTCTACACAGGGCTATAGTACCATGCTGGAAAAAAGAAGAGAGTTTGTGCTATATTTAAATGTAGTTCCAGTTAAACTAGTTTCAAAGTGACCATGTAAAAAGGAACAACTTCCTTAAAAGCCATTGAAACTATTCAATCACACTTATGCCCAGGAACTGGTGTGGTTGAGCACTGTAACTGAGTGGGAACATAAGTTGGAATTTGGCTTTTAAAAAATGGTTTGGTTCCTGTTTACATGGATTAGACAGTTCTGTTGAAACTGAGTCAGCTGGAATCAGGTTTAAATTCAAATTCAAACCCAGATTTAGAGCATGGCTCAAAGCCCACTTCTTCAGGTTGCAGTACTTCTAAAAAACTAGTGCAAATGGCATCTTATCACAGCATTGCAAACATGCAGTGTTCCTCCTTGTCCAAGTATGGTTGCCATCAAGTCACACCACAAGGGAGGAATATGCAGCAATCAGTCAGCCAGAACAGCTCAACCTATAGAAGTTCTTTATTTTTACCACAGCAGGAAAGGCACTCTGGACACAGCAGTCTCAGTAAACCCTCAGCTTCACTTTTTTTTTCTGGAGCAGTTCACTACTCCTCTTTGACAACACAAATCCACTCTGACAGTAGCAATATATGCAGCTGCCTTAAACCAGGAAATGAAGAAAAACTCACTAAGCAAAAACCAGGTGTATTGGCTCATTACATGGATTAACTTCAGCAGACAGACCTCATTTCCTCCCCTATCACAGCTCTGCAGCTGTCATGACCCTTATGGAAGCAAATGCCACTTTACAAAATTAAGGTGCTCTCCTGCCTCTGTGTTATGCTGGCTCTCAAATGAACTGTGCTTTAGTTGGGCATCCACTGACTCATTACTAGAAGTGGACCTTCCAGTAGTTTTCATCTTAGAGGGTTCCTGCAGATGGCAAAGAAACAGGCTGCATGTTCCACTGTCCCACCTGCTTTCAAGCAAAGAGTCACTCAGTAGTTAATCTAACGGTACATCAGGATGTATCTCCAGTTCTTCTCTTCCACTCCTTTCAAGCCAGGATGGCTGGAGTCTAAGAGTGGAAATCTCAAAGCTCACCAGAACAACACATCCTTAACTCCAAAGTCTCTCCTGGTTCCAGACTTGTTCCTTCCCACCCAACACTTGCCTCTTGAATACCACTCCTTCTCTAGTTCTTGACACTTTTGTCAAATGAGGCAGCCTGAGAGACTGAGCAGCAGCAATCTGCTTTGCATTGTGCACTCTGTGAAAGGTCTGTACTACCCACGACTACTGTCTTGGTACTAATGAAGCCAAAATACCTTAGTTTCAAATATAAGCCAAAATTTAGGGCATGAATAGATTTCTAGTCCCCCAAGTACTCTAGCCTTTTCTTAGCAATTAGATAAGTACCTCTCCATTTTTGTTTGTGAACCCTGTGGTACATTAGACGGTGATCCCTCCACTACAGGACCAAAACAGACGCACTCATGTTTTACATTCTTCTCCCAGTTTCTCTACAGAACATTTTCCAGGATCCTGTTTTACCATCTGGCTAAAGTTGCAATTATAGTCTTATGGAAGAGATTCAACACAAACTTTTAAGAGTTCATAGGTCACAAGGAGCTACAGCAGAGATGGATCTTGCTGCACACTGCTACTGTTTTAGCTTTTTCTCATAGTATGCTTGTTACAAAATTAATGACCAAACCATAGGCCAATGCATCTTGACTATAAAAATATTTTCCAACTTGGGATTCCATTTGGTTCCAGCTGAAAGCCTTCACAATGCTAGACCATCTATTTAAGGAGAGAAATCAGAGAGAAGAACTTAAAATGCTAGACAGCACCTTTGCCTAAGCAGGAATATTCCTGTATGTACTTAAGTCCACAACACCCTTTTTTTTTGCCCAAATGTCCCTCCTGCTTCCTCTATGCCAAAGGCTTGAGTGGAACACCTGTAACTGAGTGTTCAGGATGACTGTTTATTGCACTGTTCCCATAACAGCCTCGGAAAGACGTGCTTTATTTCAGTGACCTGCCCCTTATGGTAAAGTCTGCTTTGTGACTTCACTTCTTGAGCTCAGAGATCCTGCTTTTACTGAAGGGATGCTAATCATAGTCAAACCTCTGGAAGAGATTCTATCCAACAATGCAAGTTTTGACATTGGAACTGGGAATTTGTGTCTTTATGGTGAAGCCTTACGCTGGTTTACACAATGAGCAGTTCTCTCAACTTTCTCACAGCCCTGAAGAACATTCTTCTACAAAAAGGGGAGAAAAGATCTGTAGCACCCAGAAACTTGTGATGCCTCTTCAGTTTCTATTATAGTGCTTTATTTATTTATTTTAACAGAAGGTAACCAATATAGCTGTCTCAGTGTCTGACTAGTTGCTTAAAATTAAGGTAACCTCACTTCTCTTTCTACCTGGGCAGGTTTATGGTACATCCTTTTTTCTGTGCCCATCCCCTTCTCTTCTCCTTTCCTGCTTAATTGGCCCCTTCCAATCCCACTACATGTAAATACATTTCAGTAGTGCAATGCAGTGCAGTGCAGTCATACTTAGTGCAAAAATAAAAAGCCTTATCCAGACCAAAAAAGCACAAACTCCCTCCCCACCCCACCCAGCCCCCATGAAATCAGCTCTCAGTAAAAGTATATGAATGCCCCTAAACAAAGGGGGATTTGCAGTCTCCCAGCCACATTTTCACATGCCTCACTTTCTCTCCTCTCAGTTGATGTGGAGATCTCATTAACGGATAGGAGATTTATTAAAAACAAAGTCAAATGACAGAAATCAGAAAGGAGACAAGCCATTGTTTGGGGGCTGCAGAAAGAAGAGAGAACTAAATAGATACAGCAAAAAAAGGTCAGTAGTGGTTTTACACAAAGTCGTCTGATGCAAACTTTGCAAGGGTACACCTTGCAAAGGGCATGTGTGTGGGTAAAAAAACTAAAAAGCTTCCCTGTTCCAAATATACAGTCCCTATTTTAACAGTGCCCAAGCTAAGGTTCTGTAGTGCAATCAACTTTTCAAAGTGGCAGCTCTCTGTGGCCACCCTAATGCAATTGGACAGATCAACACTAACTTCAGTTTTCTCCTGCTCACATAGGCACACACGTGCACGAACAACTCCCTACTCCATCCTGCAAATACTTGGGGATATATATAAAAAGTGTTTTTTTCACAGCCCATCTAGGGCTATGGTGGGAAAAGTAGGAATTTTAATGACCGGCATATGAGCTCTTAGGTACCTCAAAATGAAAACTTAAAAGCAAAATAAAATAAAGCTCACTAATTACAAAGGCAAGCAGAATCTGAATCCCAATCAGATCATACCTCTCCTAGCCTATCTATCTCTTTTAACAAAATAAAACATCTGCCAGGGCTTGCTAGTCTTTGAGATATCACTTGGGAAAACACAACAAAGACTTTGGGTTATTCATCAGTTTGGAGATTATAACTTCAGTTCGGACAGCCACAAAAGCCTCCATCAAACCCTTGTAACTACTGGAAAGGAGTGTGGGAAACCACCTAAACAGTGTAAGAGGCCATAACAGGGAAGGAGGAGGAAGAAAGGGAAATGTACAGAACGTGGAACACATCAGGGCAATGTTGCTGCTGCTATACTAATCTCTTGTAACTGCTCAATATATTAGAAGAATATTGCATGCTGCTTCATTTGGACTCAGGCAGATGCTTCCTCTCTGCTTCTGCTTCTTTCCTCACTCCCAGTCCCTTGTTGAAGATGGCAGCCCACCCCAGAATGTAAACAAAAGCAAATACCAATAGATAAACCAAATTACAACCAAGAAGCAATTTTCTCATTTCTCCTTCTCTTGAAAAAATATTGTGCTCTTCCCTCCAGGCAGGTGCACTGTTGCATTCACATGCATAGAAACAAGGAAAGAGCCTAAGAGAAAGAATCAAAATAGGGCTGCAGGGATCCTGAATATCTACCTCTAGACCAGAAAAATGCCAGGCTGCAAGGACTTTCGCTGTTTATCTTTACCAGTGAGCCTATAATGAAAAATAAAGAGCACATAATGGAATCACTAGGCATGGCAAAGGGACAGCACCTAAACCTGCTGTCTCTGGGTGCAGAGCCACAGTGGTGCATCCCATACCTGTCCATACATGAGACACAAAATGAGTAACACTTGCCAGCTGTTCTGTAAAGTCTACAAACTTCAATTTAGCCACTATAATCAGCAGCAATGAATTTTTTTGCTGTTCAGCTGCATGTACTTCAAGGGGGTCCTGCCTTTTTGCTGAAATGCTGTTCACACTATCTATTCTCCTGCTCACCTGATGCAGTTGCACTTCTAAAAAGTCTACAAAAAAGTTTGATGCATACTCTGAATTTGCAGTTATGTAATCAGATATTATAAAGAAACGACTTTATTTTACCCACATGAATATATGACTACCATTGGCCAGAGCAATTCTGCGTAAAGCAGTCAGAAACCTGGAATCAACTTCAAATATCCAATACCCAAATGCTTTTACACTCTTCTGGCAATAGAAAAGTGACACATCAAGGGTGTAAATTAGGGACAAGGGATTGCTATGAATCATGTATCTACACTACCTGTTGTGGCTCACTATTTAATTACTTAAGATAAACATACCAATCAAACCCAAAGAAAGACTCAAAGCTATTTAGTTCTCTCTGAACAAAGCAAGTTCCAAGCCTTGTATAAAGGGAAGCAACGTCATGCTCTGTGGGACTTTTTTGAATTAAGTCTCCCAGCAAGAAGGAGAGACTATGTAATCACATAGCCCTTAACCCAAGCAAAATCTGCCTGGTGGACTGAAATCAAATCTTGAGTCAGTTTTATGAGGAGTAAAAACTTTGGGCAGAAACAGGCTAAGCTTTCGAGAACAGTTGTGCGGCATCTTAAAAAATGCATATGAAACTATATTTTAGGACAATAGCTTTCTGTAGGACTACATACACTTTCTCTGTCAGAGAAAATGGACTCAAGCCAACAAAAGGGCACATGAGTCCTGCCTGCAGAATTTGGCCCACAGAGTATTGGTCCAATTAGTTTTCAGGATTAAGCATGGACCTACCTCAGTGATGATAGCAAGCAAAGTCACGCAGTACATCCTGCCTGAACTGAGCAGCCTTTTAATATTATGTTTGACAAACAAAAGCTCATTATGGGTGGAGTGAATGGGAAACCACCAATTTTCCAATTCAACTCATTGTAAGAGTTTCTTTGAATCTGAACTTTGGAGCAAGGATCTAGGGAACTGATTGTTCAGAACATACGAAATTGGGAATAAATTCCAGATTTAAAGGACTCCTATGAGTTTCACAGCAGTCCAAGCTACATCCTGGCATTAGGACAAAGGAAACCAGACACCCCAAAAGACAATGAAGCTTGTTGAAGATACTTGTGAAGAAGTAGTTCTGACTGCAATAAATGTGGTGACACTTCTTTCACCAATAAATAGGAACAATAAATTTTTTACAAGTTATTAATGCATGAAAAAAAACCAACAAACCAAACCCAAACAAAACAGCAGCAGATACTGGAGATTCAGTCTTTTCCTCTAAGTGGCACAGGTGAAGAGCAAGTCCCTTGTATGGAGTTCAAGCATCTCCCTTTCCTAGGAGGCCCCCTGTCGTTGGTGCAAACACCCCCAAAGTGGGGGACTACCCTCCTATTTAACCTTGCAACAAAGAGCTTTAAAATCCCTTTCTGTCCCAAGCACAGAAGCACAGAGCAACATTCTCTCAGTACAAGGTTCTCCCTCTCGTGGTGAGTGTTACCTACTTCAACTCTTGTGTTCCTCACAAGCTGTACAAGAAAGAAAAGAAGTGCAAAAAGGAGCTGAATATAAATGCTGCCGACCACAGAAACGTGAGACCATTGCTTGCATTAGCCCTGGAAGTCTACTTGGTCAATGAGGAGATGGAAAATGAAAGTAATAATGAAAACCATACACTAGAATAAAGCTAATATTTGGACAGAGTCTTCCCTTGATATTTATATCATTCAAGGAAAGTTGCCAATGCAAGAATCTATAGCACTGTAAAACTGATATCACCTCCTGTTTTCTCTCTCCTTAGAAAACCAGAAAATATGCACATATGAAACGAGTTTCTTAGAACTTTGCAGTTCTCAAGATCAGTATTTCTTCAGAAAATGAAAAAGAAAGGATATATGTTCAAAAAAAAGCAAGATTTCTGGAATCACAAATGACTGACTGTCTTTTATGTAGAAGATATGTTAAAATAGTGTTCACCAGCTGATTATTTTATTAGTTTCACTTTCCCTTAGGCAATTGTATCTGTACACACTGCGTTCTAAAAGTACAATCTCTAGTGTGGATAATCTACCTGTTTGGTACCATCCTGTTTGTAAAACCACTTCTTAGCCTAAAAATATAAACTGTAAACTGTATAACATGCAAAATGAATTGAGGTGTTTAAAAAAGCATTAGGAAAAATAAAAGGCAACAAAGAAATTAAATCAAGAAACACATTAAACTAGTATTTATGCTAAATGAATTACTGAACCTTACAAAGGATTAGCAGGGCAAGTGTGGAATGGGTATGCAGCCATTTAAATGATCTGGTATTCTCAGTCAAGTGAGAACACTCTCTACAAAAATATGTATGTTTCAGCATTCAGTCAAAGGAAAAGGCAAAGAGCATGGTCAGAAAATGTGGACCACTGAATCAGCACTCTGTTGCAGCAGCTAACTGAAATTAATTTGGGAAATGGCACCTGTTTGGCTTAATGGGACAAAGCCCATCCTTCATGTAATAATCTAGTTTTGTTATCTGCATAACTAAAATTGAGAGGATATTCTCCTCCTTCCCTTACAAATGGGTATACACAGAGTAAAGAAAAGCCAGACTTAGAAATCACTGCTGGAAGACCATAACTTTTAAACTGCAAGTAGAAAGAAAAAGAATGTGGTAGTGGCCTCCACATATGCGCAAATGGCAGATGACAGGAGACTGTTAGCAACGCCGGCACTTGATAATTCCCATTCTTGAAGTTCTCATTTTAATATCCCAAGCTGTGGCATAGGTAACTCTTTCCCTCTCTTCTTACTCCAAAACAACTTTATTGATTTGCAGTGACACAGATTTGCTCATTCCCTGTAAAAATAGTTTGTAACTGATGTGACCATCTCTCATTTCTTCCAGTCTTCACAGTTAGGAGAAATGAGACAAAATTAATACCTCCTCCACAACACTCATCCACTTGATTTTGCACATTTTCATTTAGGAGTGATATGTTATCCATCAAAAGAATGAAGGTCAGCTGATGTACCTGAATTAGAAGAGCAAACATAAATCTCCATGCTCTCATAACTTACTAATTTTGCACTCTTACTAATTTTGAACCAAGGCTTGCTGCCTGGGCCATCTGCTGCAAGGTGAGCATACAGAAAGGACACCTAAAGCCATGAGGCTTGGGTGTCAATCAGCTGTTCCTGGGCTATCGGGATCTAGATGTTGACATATCCCTAGTGACATCTTTTTCAGCAGTTTAATTGTCACCAGTTCTGTGGTGACAATTAAAGTCCAGTGGACTGATTCAAAATTCAAAACCAACAGGAATGTACTATGAAGATGGTAAAGGGAACATTCACCTAGAAAAACTTATGGACTGAAACTAAAACTTTCAGATGTTGTTTTCCTTCGAAAAAGGGGTGATCAAGTGGATAAGTAAGCATCCAATTTGAATATATTAATAATGGTGGATGGAGGTATTTCTTATTCAACTCCTGGCCACATTCTATACAGAGAACATTTTGTCTTCTACCCCACCCAGAGGATAATTTTAGGAAATCTTACAGCTTTAAAGAAACAAGATTTGAAAGGAGTGAAAGACCACTTTTGGCATCTTTCTCCAAGGCTAGGAATGGAAAAGTCTGATGTACACTTTTACAAATGAAATAACAGGACATTTTAGAAGAGAGCTAATAGATAACTCTATTTGTCTTGATTAATTGTTCTGATGTGAAAGGGTAGCAGGGAAAAATCTCTAATTTTTTGTAGAGCCTAATACTGTTTTACCTTTTCTTTAAAAAAATTACTTTTCTACATCTTACTACATAGAGATTTAAAAAAAGCCTGAAAAATGTTTGTAAAGACAATAAAGAAGCCAATAATATGAAAAAGCACAATAGAGCTGTAATAATTAATGGTAAATGCTTAAAATAGCTGCAGCAGTTGGTTGGGTTGTGAATGATACATGTGAAAAATTATTTTTCTATGATTGTAGGCAGATGCAAAAGTTAAATGGTTATACTATGTATATATATTGATATAGAAATGCTATATATATTGTGTACTGTATGTTCTAGCTTTCAGAAATACTGTATTGTAGTGTAGTGTACTTAACTAAGCAGACCTAAATAGCAACTTGTCATTTTCCACAAAGTCACTAGTACTGTTAATAAAAACCAAAAAGTCTATTTTCTCCAGTAAAAGAAATACATACTGTTACAGTCACAGACATTTTGACTATAGAGAGACAATGTACATTTAACCAAAGGAAAACCCCAAATCAAAATAAAAATCTCACCCGAAAATCAACCAGCCAAAACTGTTGCATTATTGTCTTATTCAAAAGGGGAAGGGATATGCCACCAATCTAAGAAGAAGAATATTTACTCACATTTTTATGACTGAAAATGAAAGAAAAAAGGTATCCTACTAAATCTTTAATTACTCTTTCTGGAACAAGGAAAATCCCCTAGTCAGGCAAAAGACTTAAAAGAATAAAATGCTGCTTTCAGGGCTAGCATGATACCAAAATAGGCAGCTGTAGTTAAACATATTCATCCCACTAACAATATGGGTGCAAAGTGAGTTCTAGGAATCCTGCAGCTCTCATGGATTACACACTGAATAATCTTACTGACCAATTTTTTCTCCTCCTGAATATCTACTGATCTTCTAGACACACTAACCATGATCCTGAAAAGATTTTGGCAAAGACCAAGGGAGAGAATGTCACTCCTTATTTGTCAGTGACTGCACATTTAAAATGGATACTCAATCAACATGTTTCAGAGTAAGTGAGGTGGGGAAAGAGCTGTTTGACACGGTGTTTTGGAAACTAGAGACTCCAGACCTGGAATATTTTAGAGCCTATCAATATATTGTGCTGCTAACTATTTAAAGGCTTGATAATTTTTTACTGTTATTTTTAAGGGAGCAAACAGGTTATTTTGCTTGGATTTTATTCATTTGCCAGGTAAACATGTTGAATTTCAATGGAAATGAGTGACTGAACTCAACAGTATTGTTCCAGGGCTGTCACCCCCATGGATGTCTCTCTCTGCTAGTAAAGCCTGCTGAGATGGACTCTTTTATTTATTTTGTGGCTGAAAGACCACATAAGGCTCTGGGAGGCACACTTCAGCCTTCCCTTCAAAATGGGTACTTAGAAAAATGTCCTGGGCCAGATTTGGGTGTCACATTTTCAATGAGGGCAAGCATCCAACTAAGAGCATCTGGTCAATAGAATGCTTTTTATGAATGTATGTGTGCATATACAGTGTATAAGTAGTGTACTTGCTTTTCATTAGAGTCATGTACTAATGCTCCACAGTTCATGCTGTAATCCTTGTTTCATCTAAGGCCTTCCCTGCATCTAAACCATGCATGTCCACACACTCAATTAGCAGCCTGTCTGTAAAGCCAGGAAGAGATAACTGGCTCTCTCTGCATATGCACACATCCACATGCACACTCAGACATACAATTGCACACACACACACACACACACACACACACGCCATATAATTTGATTTCACTCAAAGATCCCATAGGTATCAACAGCCTATGTAACAAATAAAAATTAAGGACCAAATGGGAAAAATTAAAAGAAAGTTGGGCAGTTGGGAGAATGTAATCCTATTTCTTGAATGTCATGATCTTCTCTAATCAAGTATATATTCAACAATGAGAGTTGAACTTCTAAGGGGCTTTATACAGTTTAATGAAGAATATGGCAATATCCAGGTGGCAAAAAGAGAAGAAAAGTGAAACAGAAAACGTTCCTATTTAACATATAGATCTCAGAAAGGTATCTGTCCACCTTGTAGGAAAAAGAACTCAGAAAGGTATCTGCCTGTTTTGCAGGAACAGGACACTGTAGAATCAGTTGAGCACAACAAGAAGTACCTAACTGAGCTCTGCACGTTCCTCAAGTGCCACTGTGAACTTGGCAAAAAATCACGAAGTCAACAGTAGGAAAACTGAACACTGTAGAAGTCTGCAGTTCTGTCTGGAAAATACCTAAGCAATGCTTTGTTACACTGGTACCAGATTTTCCAGCAGGAAAGGCTCCAGTGGGGAACTCATGAAAGCATATGGGGTACAGTAATACCTAAGCCCAATATGACAGAGAGCATCTATGAGGGATGCTTGGGATGGAGCTGCAAGGCTGTGAAGGAAATTTCGCAGCTCAAAGAGGTCTGAAGTGCTAATAAAGTTTGCATGAGGAGTGAAAAGCATGTCCCTATGGGCCCAACTGGGTAGAAGTTCTCACATGTGATGGGATATTGGTAGTTCTGTTTGTGTAATGGTATTGCTGCAGCAAAAAGATATTTTTAGAATATGCTTTTCTTAAAAGGAATCACAGCTAAACTATTCAAAGGGGCTATCTTTATGTGCAGTGACATGCATGCAATCCCAAAAGTGCCAATACAGGTTGCATTGATAGAAATTCAGAACAGAATTTTGTCCCTTGAACATAGCTTTTCACTGGATTTTCTCTCATGAATTTCACTTGCATTGGAGAGGCTGGAGTCAAATCACATAGCCTTACCCCCATGCTATTAATCTGATTTAGGAAGAGCATTTACCCTCCACTGTTTTACAGGGAGCTGATGCCAAACAGCCAATCAAAAGTAGATCACTTTGGAAGAGGAACAAATTTGGGAGCTATAACTGAAGGTAAGAAACAGCAGAAAGCACCATCCAATATGAAGAGATCACTATGCCTCACTAATATCCCTTCTTCCCTACCCTTTCAAAGAGGAAAACACAACATATTTTGTGAGAAGGGAATGTTTTAGATGAAACTTTGCTACAGATACCAAATTAAAGCACACTTCATACTGCTCAGATGTATTTCTGTTTTCAAGTAATCGTCTGTGAGGCTGTAGTGTATTTGAGGCCGTAGTGTTTTCATGGCTGTAGTGTATTTACTTCCCAAGGAAGTATCTTAATGTTCTTTGCTTTTTGAAAAATAGTTGATGACAAATATGTAAATTGAGGTGTTAAAATATAGTTAACAAATTATTTAGAAGGCTCCACAGAGGGATCTGGGAAAAAAAAAAGGGGTTGAAGGGGAACCTCATTGCTCTCTAAAACTATCTGAAAGGAGACTGTAGCCAGGGGGGGATGTGTCTCTTCTCCCAGGTAACAAGTGACAGGATGAGAGAATATGGCCAGAAGTTGTACCAGGGCAGGGTTAGATTAGATATTAGGAAAAATTCCTTGACTAAAAGGGAGGCAAAACAACAACAGGCTGCCCAGGGAAGTGGTGGAATCGCTGCCCTGGATGTGTTCAAAACATGTGTGGATGTAGCACTTGGGGACATGGTTGAATGATGGGCTTCGCAGAGCTGGTTTAACGATTGCACTCCATGATCTCATAGGCCTTTTACAATTCTATGGTTCTGTGATTGGTTTGTTCACCTCAGTGCTACACTCCTTTTCCTACAGGAAACATGAAGAGTTTCTTTGGGCATATGTGGCTGTGCACAAAAATCTCAGTTCGCTGGCTCTGGGGAAAAGTCAGTGAAGTTCACGTAGGTCTGGTAGTGGAAACTATGATCATGTGTAACATGAAGAATTGTGTTATAGCAGCAGAGTTCTGCTTATCTTGAACTGGCCTCTTTTATTTTAAGAGATTTTAAGAGATTAATGAACAATTTTAGGGGAAATTGGCATTTAAAAACCATGACTTACTTTTCTCCTGATGTGACTTTGCTAGAATGATGTGTAGAATATATTTGACTCCTTTTATTTTAAAATAAACCTAGAAACTCTTTAGTTGAGTTACCACTTGTAGCATGAATAGCAAATTAAAGCACATTATGGGTTCAATTTACTTTTTAATCTTACTCACAGTACATCAGTAATCTCTGCTTCTCCTATATTTGGGACTCTCTCTTCATGCCTGTGAGTCAAACACTACTACAGAGGCTAAAATACATAAAGATCAGCAACACTGCTAAATATATAATGAAAAAAAAATCAATTTATATTTGACTTTGCTTTTTTTTCACTAGAAACATAATTTTAAAATTAAAATTATCTAACAGTATCCTCTTAGATATACTGTTAGATATCCTCTCTAACTCAGAGAGGATATTTGTCCAGATACTGGTACACCCAACACAGGGAAATAATTTTTTTTGTTTACCAAAATTTTGCATTTGTGTAACTCTGCTCTTTGCACCTTAGGTACAGAGGGGGAGCAGAAATAACAACAATGAATCCATAATATTTTCTCTATTCTTAGAGGCACTAATATAATTGATTAGTTATCAGCACTGGGAACAATTAGATGGCTATACACTAATACCTAGTACATCTTGTTTCTAATTTACATATGTACTTAGAAAAACAAAACACAGATTCTCCCTTGTGTTGCCTTATAACAATAGGTCTAAGAGAGTTAAGTATTCCTCTTTTTCAAACAGGTTGCATCCCTCATGGACCAAATTTCTCTGTTTTATGCTAGAGAAGGCATAACTCACATTTTTGTTTTGTCAGTTTGAAGAATAAGCACATAGCTAAAACTCTCTCTGTATTTCCCAGCTTTGTGACCTGTGAAAATATGGGGGCTCCTTTGCTCTGGCTGAAATGAACTGGATCACTGAGTAGCTTTAAAGGAAACTAGCTGAGAGCTTATTAATTCTTGCATGACAATAAGGTGAACAGCAGAACACTGCCTTGGCATGGCCAGAACCAGACCCTGTGGACATGCATTCAGCATCAGGCCATCTCCATACACTTGCCTGTCTCACTGGCCATGCTGCAGACACATGGCATTTTCAGCACCTGCCCCTCTGCAAGGCCTTTCTACCTGCATTTGGTTTCTGTCAGCAGGACTGTCAAGTGCTGGGAAAGGTGTTCATTGCATTTACAAACTCAAGATTCCAGACTTGATGTATTATCTGTAGTTTCCCTCGTATGCCCTTTTTTCAGCAGAATTCTGATTGTTTAGGGGTCAGATGAAGACAAACGTTCCAGGAGAAGAGGAGGCTCAAAACCTCTTAGGGCCAAGTTCTCGTCACTTTATACCTCCTTCACAAATTTTCACAGCCAGTATGAAAACAAACCAGGAAATGTGAAAAGCAGCTATTTTGCCTCAGGCTGATCAGATACTGCTTCAGTTAGGCTGCCTGCTGACTCTTTACTATCATGTTTATTCCTATGGCTCAGAGGACCTGGATGCTGAATTGAAAGGGTTGATTATCAAGGCCTTCTTGGCAGAACAACCACTAAGTGCTAATTTGATATTATCATAGAATTATAGAATAATTTGGGTTGTAAGGGTCTTCAACGATCATCTAGTTCCAACCCCCTGCCATGTGCAGGGGACCTTCCACTCGACCATGTTACTCAGAGCCCCATCCAGCCTGGTCTTGAACACCTACAGCCCACACCTTCTCTGGGCAACCTGTTTCAGTATCTCATCACCCTTACTGTAAAGAATTTCTTCCCAATATCCAATCTAAACCTACACTCCATCAGCTTAAAGCCATTTCTCCCAGTCCTATCACTGCATGCCCTTGTGAAAAGTACCTCACCGGTCTTCTTGTTGGGTTCTGGATGGTCTACCTGGACCCTTCTCTTTCCCAGGCTGATGCTATTTTTTTCCTTTTGAGAGGCAAGTCACTTTCAGCAGTGAGAGCTAGAGGATTTCCTTAGCATATGACTGTCAGGAGGGTCATGAATCTAGGCATAGTGAAGGTCTGATTTTGTTTGAAAACGGTTTGGGTGCTTCTGATTTTGGACTGGACTCAACACCCCTGCATAGAGTATGTCTTGTATCTTCTCCCCATGGGACTTGTTTTCATTACTAAGGGAGACAGGAGATGTAGGGGTAACACTCACTAAAGGCAAGAAACTTGTTCCTCCATCATGTGAATGATCCAGCATTAATAAAGTAGCTCGAGGTCAACTGAACTCAGGCAGTGCGGTTGATTAGAAGTGGGGTGCTGATGGTATGTGGGTTATTAATCAACTCCTTTGGATGAAAAAGAAATCAAAAGAAAGAAAATGGGTTCCACTTGGGCTCTTTGATCTTAGAGCAAAGGAAATCTCATTCACTTAGAAAGTCAATTAAATGCCACTCTCCTCTGTTACCTTACTGGGAACTTGAGCTGTTTCTGAAGGTAACAGCATGGGCCAGAAATTGGCCTAGTAGAAATATGATGGATGTTGAGAAAGCGTCCTCAGAGCAGTTCCTGCAAAACACCTACACCTATTTCCCTTAAGAGAGACTGTTAATATGGGTTTTCTGAGAGGAGAGGCCAGACTGAAATATCTTACTACAATTTACAGACTGGTTACTGTGATGCTAGGTTCCCATTATTTATGAGCTATGCCTGCCAGGACCCTGCAAGAGATCACTGTAGGAGAACCTCGCTGATGCACACACCCCAGACACACCCATGGACATGCTCAGGAGCTGCCCTCTCCTTGCTAATCAGCAGACACTGAGCTTGTGGTCCTGCATTCCTTGTGGATTCAGCTTCCCAGAGATAGCCAGACCACAGCAAAATGGGCAAGAGAAGTTAAATTTTGGATCTCTGATTTGTGATTTCATATAATACAAGAATAAAGGTGTTTCAATGAAAAACAAAATAAACTTGAAAGGGAATAATTTCAATAATGTGGTAATTAATCGAAGAAACTCGCTTCCACAGGACAACGTGGAGACCACCTAAAAATGAATAAGCTAGGTCTTTGAAGGACAATGAGAATTATCTGCCACAATATATAATTTTTATAAGAGATAAAAAGGTAAAGCCATAAATTATTATGTCTTTAGGTTATAGGCCAATACATATTTTATTTGTATTTTTAGGTATTTTATATGTAGAAATAGCTAATGAGGATTATATAAATCTTCCCTTAGGCTTACTGCTTTGCAATAATGTAACACAGGTCTTTCATCTTCATTTAAATCATCTCTAACTTGCCATATGGCAGAGACACAGTACTGGGCGAGATGGACCACAGGGAAGATCTGCTCCGGCCAGTCCTACATTCCCAATTCACTTCATCAGCCTCAGCAGCAGTAAGAGAAGGCACTTCTCGTTCACTCTAAGGCTTTCTTTATTGTACTTTTGCCTTGCAGAGAGGCCTTGATTTGTAAGCTTGAATTCATGTTCTATTTAACGGCCTTTTCCATTACCAAAGCAATACAAAGAGAGCTTTAGGGAAAGTGAGAATCAAGCTCAAGGAATGCAGGATATTGCATGCTTCAACAAAAGGATGTGTGCTACAGTCTGCATTTTCTCATCTGTATCATTTCATCAGGTGTTTTGAAAGAAGCCTTTCAAGCATACTGAGATTCGCTCCAACATTGTCAGCAGCAGTTTCCAGATCACTGTGACTGCTATTCTTTTTGCAAAGGCATATTGTAACAATATATGAAGCTTGAATATACCTGTAATATTCAGATATTATAGCTGTTTCCAAGCAGCAAATAAGTATTTCAAAGATGGGAGAAAGAATTGCCAAAGAGACTCTAACATCTTAAAAGATAAAGGGGACTATGTTTGAGCTTCTAAATTCAGAGTGACCTGACAAGCACTTTCAGCTACATTTGCAGTCATGGTGCAAGTTGCTCCATGTTTTACAAGATCAAGTCTGGAAGTCCAACAAAATCAGTTTATATTACAGGCAGCCATTTGTGAAGACCTAGGCCTAAATTCTTTGACAAGTGTTTTAGAATTTAATCTAGTATGCATTAGCTTTACTTTAGAACTATGTTTTGCCTTTTTTTTTTAATTGGCATCATTCATTCATTCATTCATTCACTCACCCACAACTTATCTTTAAATCACTTCAATTTTATTAGACATTATAAAAATTTGCATTTCAAAGATAATGCTTTGATTTAGGGAAGGGTGAAAACTGAAGGAGTAAAATTTGAATACTATTTGGATTTTGGTGGGCGTAGACCCTGATTCTTATTTCCTGTTTACTGGCATATCTCTTCTGGTATCAGAAGTATATTCCAGAATATGCTACATCTTGACTACAGTTCACCAGGTTTACAATGGCAAATTAAACAGCTTTTCCCCAGACCTCAGATGACAAATGAGCAGCTACATATGTGTAAGCTGGGTGAAACTCTTGTTCCTCATATGGGAGAACATTCTTTGATACTAAAGACCTCAGAAAAAAACCTCCTTTCCCCAGAGATAAACCCTCACTCCTTTTGTCTAGGTTCACCTTCCTCATTTTCTGCTGCACCCTAGTCTCCAGAATCTTTATCTTCTGCACAGATCTAGTGTGTCTAAATGGCAGATATCAGTCCTCCTTCTCTGTATCTTGGGCTTTGACTTTTCACTTCTTGATTTACATGCCAGCATTGCTTTTACCAGCGTGGTTATCAGGATAATATTTGTTAACTAACTCGTGCTCCTTTTCCAGTCCCTTGAACTACCCAAACAAGTTGGTAACAAAGAAAGACTTTACCATATAAAAGATTCAATCGCTCTGGCATTCACCTCAAAGTCTCTCTATGCTGCATATTGCAGCAAAGAAGGTTTCAGTATTTAGGATCTGCTGAACAATACCTTGCAGGATACAGAAAGATTCTGAGACTGAACCACCTGCCAGGTTTTTTTCCCCAAATAAATGGTAATGGAACAGGCATAGAACATATGGATGAAGTTACCTGTACTGAATCACAGACATCTGATAGGGAAGCCGCAGGTGTAAAGAACATGCAAAACTGTATAGGGAGATCTACCAAGTCAATACTCAGAAAGTTGTCCAGCATAAAAGAATGTCTCATGTGAAATGCTCAGTGTTCACAAGCAAAAAGTTTTGTAAACTTAAGAAAGCTTAATTTAAATATAGACACAAGTAAAAGCTAAACTAGCAATTTTTCTTTTTTTTCTTTTTGCATATTTTTGTTAGGTGCTTCTTGTCTGCCTAAAAGATGAAGTCCAGAGTGCAGTTGGTGTAAGTCCTCACACAGATTTCAAGCAAGACAAAGACAGTGTCAAACACTGATCCAACTGAACTAAGGACCCATGTACTTTGGGAGTTGGCTTTGGGGGAAAAATTCTTACACAGATACACAGAAGACAACTAGGGAGAACACCAGTCCAAACACAATAAAACAGAATACAAAACACCAACATATATATGCAGATCAGGAATCAATCTTTCACACTGATCCTACATTCCTTTCATAGCTTTGTCTATGCAGAGAATGCGGGATGTGGCCCTTCAGTCAGACTTTTTGCAAATGAAGGGAAGATTATTTGCAATGGTAACGTTTTAAGTTGTTTTGGCATCAGCACAAATTATGGGGGGCAGGATCAGATTCCCACACAAATATGGAAGCTCTCTAGCGAGCAAGGCAGGGATGAGAGAATAATACAGCAGATTAATTCTTGTCCAGTGACCAAAAAGAAGGGAAATCCTAGTTATTACACACTTCCAAAACTTTCATTACTTTTTCAAAGAAGAAAGACTACAGTTTATATCATCCCCAAAACCAAGGGAACATTGCTAGAAAAATCTCTTTCTCAAAAGGAAATGTCCTTCAGCAGAAATAAATTCTGAGATGGAACCAAAAAAGAAACAACAGAAGCTTGGTAAGAGCCAAAAAGAGAACCATGTAATTCAAAAAAANCGATCTTATAATAAAAGAGAAGATATTAGTGGCAGTGTATGCAAAACAAAAAAGAAAACAAAGAAAAATTACTTTTAACAATCTCACTTTTTTTTTTTTACACAAATACTGTTGTAAATATATTAAAAAAATCAGCATTCTATCTGGTAAACGTCACTTTTGCCCCTCTATAAAATTTTGAATTAAAAAAGTCCCGACAACTCTTTTTTTTAATTATTATTCCCCTCCCCTCCCACCCTTTATTCCTCTTTCTTCCACAAGAATAAATCCTGATGCAACTTTTTTTTTTTTT
>VWYP01033842.1:272942-363025 GCA_013400435.1 Pycnonotus jocosus
GGATGAAGTTACCTGTACTGAATCACAGACATCTGATAGGGAAGCCGCAGGTGTAAAGAACATGCAAAACTGTATAGGGAGATCTACCAAGTCAATACTCAGAAAGTTGTCCAGCATAAAAGAATGTCTCATGTGAAATGCTCAGTGTTCACAAGCAAAAAGTTTTGTAAACTTAAGAAAGCTTAATTTAAATATAGACACAAGTAAAAGCTAAACTAGCAATTTTTCTTTTTTTTCTTTTTGCATATTTTTGTTAGGTGCTTCTTGTCTGCCTAAAAGATGAAGTCCAGAGTGCAGTTGGTGTAAGTCCTCACACAGATTTCAAGCAAGACAAAGACAGTGTCAAACACTGATCCAACTGAACTAAGGACCCATGTACTTTGGGAGTTGGCTTTGGGGGAAAAATTCTTACACAGATACACAGAAGACAACTAGGGAGAACACCAGTCCAAACACAATAAAACAGAATACAAAACACCAACATATATATGCAGATCAGGAATCAATCTTTCACACTGATCCTACATTCCTTTCATAGCTTTGTCTATGCAGAGAATGCGGGATGTGGCCCTTCAGTCAGACTTTTTGCAAATGAAGGGAAGATTATTTGCAATGGTAACGTTTTAAGTTGTTTTGGCATCAGCACAAATTATGGGGGGCAGGATCAGATTCCCACACAAATATGGAAGCTCTCTAGCGAGCAAGGCAGGGATGAGAGAATAATACAGCAGATTAATTCTTGTCCAGTGACCAAAAAGAAGGGAAATCCTAGTTATTACACACTTCCAAAACTTTCATTACTTTTTCAAAGAAGAAAGACTACAGTTTATATCATCCCCAAAACCAAGGGAACATTGCTAGAAAAATCTCTTTCTCAAAAGGAAATGTCCTTCAGCAGAAATAAATTCTGAGATGGAACCAAAAAAGAAACAACAGAAGCTTGGTAAGAGCCAAAAAGAGAACCATGTAATTCAAAAAAACCCAAAGTAGCAGTTCAAATGATACTGCAGGATGCACAAACACTAGTAGATAATCTCACAGATGACTTCACAGAGCCCCTCATCGACCCAGGTAATTCTTGATTCCATTAGAAAACAGAGAGAATAATACTAGAAAAGAAAATTAAGAAAACATCCTTCCTCTTTTTTTAAAATAAAAATCAAGATCATCTCCCCTCCCCCCCTCTATCTGGAAGCAGGTTAGCTAACCTTAACAGTCTCAATTTAAAATAAAATATATATTTTTANAGGTTGCAACCTCTGATATCTTTGATTTTCCTCTGTGTTTCTCTTTGCCTTCTGTGAAAGTCCCTCTTGATTGTGCTGAGGCCCTGTGCTCAGCGAAGACACTGAATAAATTACAAAAAAGCCACCGTTGCTTGTTGTCTGAATCTTCTTGGTTTCTGCTATAAGGTGGTGGTGGTGGTACGAGAAAAGCAGCGGGGAGGGTGCGCCAGACAGCGTGGGATGGAGCAGAATCCAGGTGAGGAACCTCTGATTCTTTCTCCTCGCCCTGCAGGGACTCCACACTATCCAAGCCACACTGCCTCGCATTCCCCTCAGCCCTTTTTGTGTGTTTGTGGACGCGTGTGTGTGAGAAAGCAGACACGTGGTGGAAACCAGCAGGGCCTTCTTTCCTCTGGTTGCTGCTCAACCAGAAGCAAAATATTCCACAGTTCTAACTGGATACTGTGAAGTCCAAAAGCGGTCAGCAATGTGAATCATGTCCATTGAAACACTGCAAGCGGTGTACTTATAATGACAGTAGGCCTTGTAGATTTGTAATATATCTTGTTTTGTTTCTTTATTTGTAGTGCTCTTCACAAGTGAGAAAAAAGATTTTTTTTTTATTATTTTTCTGTCTGTTTTTTAAAATTTTTTTGTGTTTTTTTTTTTGTTGTTTGCTTTTTGTAGTAAAGAAGGGTTGTATTTAGAGGCCAGTAGCTAGAGATCCAACCAGTGGAGCTCATGAAGCACTACCTGGCCTTAAGGCCACCATCCAAGGGAGGCTGGGAAAATTATTATTCACCCAGCCTCCGGAAATGTAATGTACCAGCAGGCAAAAAACAGTTCTTCATGTAGTACAAAAACCAACAAAACAAAATGAACCCAAAAAAAAAAGGAAGAAAATAAAGGTAAAAATGAAACAAAAATAATTTCTTAAATTCTAGTGCCATAGCTTTTTTTTGTTGTTTCTATTTTTGTTGTTCATAGCAAAGAGAGAGAGAGAGATTCTACTTATCCGTCTGACACATGCATCCTCATGTGGTCGTTGAAATGCTCGATTTGGTCAAACTTAGCTGGACAGACAGAGCAGACGTACGTGGTCCCCTCCGTGCAGGCCACCACGCCAGCAGGGACAGCCCTCGCGCCGGCGCCAGCGGCTCCAGGCGTGCCGTTGGTGGCACTGTGCAGAGCCACATGCCTCTCCAGCAGGGTCTTGTGGGAGAACTTCTTCTTGCAGATGTAGCACTCATAGGACTTCTCCCCGCGGTGGAGACGCATGTGCACGTTAAGGGAGCTCTTCTGGGTGAAGCGCTTGTTGCAGATGCTGCACTGGTAGGCCCTCACGCCAGTGTGTGTCACCATGTGTTTGATTAGGTAATCCTTTAAAGAGAAGGAGCGCCAACAGATGCTGCATTGGTGTGGTTTCTCACCTGCCCATTACCAATGAGAGAGAGACAGAGAGACAAACAGACAAAAAAAAAAAAAAAAAAAAAAAAAAAAAAAAAAAAAAAAAAAGAAAAAAGAAATCACAAAATTAAACCACTTTGGTAGAACTCTTTTGCAATAAACTAATGACATGTCTCATGGAGGTCTTTGGAAAGGTGCTCTGGCTAACAAGGAGTAAGTCTGTTAATCAATGTGTTTTGACATACAACACTTTTTGCAACCAGAGGTTTCAAAATGCTTTACAAAGGGGGCTGTAGGAATTCCCTATCCACACACAGAAGAGAGCTCAGGTGATACATAGTAGGTAGGCACTGACAAAGACAGGACTAGAGTTTAAAGTCTTGGCATCTACACCCAGTTTTAATCACACAGTCTCTCCTGTCTGTGCTCCTGTCTTGCTCCTCCTGCTCATTTTTAGACAGGAAGGTCTCAGCCATGCTACTTCACCTTTCAGTGCTTCCATTTCCTTACTGGCATGCAATAAAATCAGGGACAAATCAGTGATTACCAGACAGCTGACCGGGGCCAGACTCATTTTAGTCAAATTGCTTTCAATTTCTCAGGAGAGGAGTGATAGCGATTGTCAGAAGAATCCAACACTTTACAAGAGGGTTACATTTATTGCTCCCTTTTCTGGTCAAATGCCATAGCTGAAGCATGTCCAAGGAGTACCAGAAAAGGGAATCTCAGGACATAGAATTGTCTAGGCCAGCCAGCACCATGCAAAGGGCAACCTAACAGATAAACTCCCAGTGGAAGACACAGGAAACTTGAATGATTCGACTGCCAGTTAAATAAAACACCTTATGAGGTAATCTAGAGAGATAAAACACTTATGTAATCTTCCACATTGCCTTGTGTGCCCAGGACTGTTGTAAAACTTATTATAGAAACTTGTACAATTGAACTCTGATCACGTTTATACGAACCAGCGACTACAAGGATGAACTGGGAAAAATACTTAGCTGAGCACATATGACTGCTTTTTTCAAACTACTCTTAACTCCTCCTCATGCTCAAAGTTCTGAAAGATAAGGCACAGTCTCATGTTTCATGGTGTCAAGCATTGCTTTTGTGATATGCTGCTGAACTGGTAACGTAGATAATAACCAACACCCTGAATGCCCCATCAAAAGCTACTTTTTAATTTGCTTTCTGAATCACTTGTGGTATATTTCACGTGTGGAATTCATCATGCCCAAAGCTGTAAGGGATAGAGATGGTACCATAACTCTGTAAAAATCAAAATGATCCTCTGTTTCACTGATGGAGAAAATTATTTTCCTGTGGTTATTCTGCAATTCCCCTCTTTTTTTTTTTTTTTTTTTTCTTTCTTCTTTCCCCACAGACATCCTGTTTCCCTCTTTTTACAGTCTGTTCGGCACTATTTTAGATCCTGAAGAGTCAATCTTCAGGGACCAAGACATGCCTGTGGTAATATATAATTCACTCATTGTATAGTGAGATTACCATATGCTACTTATACTCAATTTTAAGAGGAGATAATTAAAATGGATTAGATGTAAAAGACCTACTTTTTTATCTCCCCAAGTCTCTGTTTCTATTTCATGGTTTGCATGTGTGATGGTGACATCCATGAATGAAATTCACTTGCTGCTCTTCCTTGCACTTGTGAGGAGTTTGTCCCTACTTGGTGAAAGACACTTGCTCAAAACACTAAATCCTTACCTTCCTGATGGCTTTGCCACACACAGTGCTGTGTTGTGTGTAGACAGGCCAGTACCCTTGACATGTGATGTGGAAAATGATAGTGTCAGTTAGAATAACGTCTGATTAACTTACAAGAGACTGACTGTATTTACGGAGCTCATTTTTGCCATGGGCAATATATGTCCCAAAGTCTGTAACAAGTTGGTCTCATCCACTCTAGACCTTGTTAAGATTGTGCTATAAAAACACCTTAATTTTTGTCTGCTTATGTTTCTAAGATACACTGAATTGTGGCTTTTTAATCTTGGCTTCAAAGCCTTCCTGGGATTTCTCCTCTCCAAAGAATTGCAAAACTTTAGTTTTTCTTTTTTGTATGCAAATTTTTTGTGCTTCCTAAGTGAGCTCTGTAGATTCTTTATTCCCGTGATTCTTCATTTTCAAGTCAGAGAAAACTTTGTTAAGTGAATTAAATGTTCTTCCTTTTGCTTCTTTATTTTGAATTTGGCTGCTATTAGATAGCAATATGGGACAATCAGAATAATAGAATCACAGCATATCCTGAGTTACAATGGGGGAAGAAGCAACGTCAGTGCTTGCCCACGGTCCCCTGTGCCAGCCCCTGTGCTCCTGCTGATGCAGCCCCTGTGGCTCTTTGAACCCTGACCATAATAGATACTTGAGGTAATGGAATCATAGAATCCTGAGTTGGAAGGGACTCCCAAGGATCATCTCTTGGTCCTGCATAGCACCATCCTAAGACCATGACATCATCATACCATGAGCCTGAGACCATTGTCCAAGAGTTTCTCAAACTCTGCCAGGTTTGGTGCTGTGACCACTTCCCTGGGGAACCTGTTCCAGTGCCCAACAACCCCAACCAAAGGGTGAAGAACCTTTCCCTAATATCTAATCTAAATCTACCCTGAGACAGGCTCATGCCATTCCCTCGTGTCCTATCACTGGCCAGGAGAGAAGAGGTCAGTTCCTGCCCCTGCACTTCCCCTCATGAGGAAGCTGTAGGTCGCAATGAGGTCTCCCCTCAATTTTTTCCAGGCAGAACAAGACAAGTGACCTCAGCCACTCCTCAAATTACTTCCCCTCATCCTACCACCATCCTATCACCACATTAGGAAGGTGTGGAGGCAGCAATGTTGGTGCTCTGCTGTGATCCCCTTGACATGTCTTTTGCAGCCTTTAATCCAGTATTAAACACAGTGTGATATGTGGGAAAAGGCAGTGGTGCCTTATAAAGTACAGACACTGCATACACTCTTAGCACTGTATTTCCAGAATATTGTGGGATATATTAAAGTGAGTCTACACAAAACATGGAAAAATAGCAATCTCTAATATGTTTCAACCCATGTGAAAGAAGAGAAGGAGGTCAGTTTCTGTTGCATAGGAAGCTACATCAGACTGTAGTTTTCAGAAGCAAAAACATACAGAGATATAGAGGCCTTTAAATTACTGAGTTCTGCTTTATGATTAGACTCTTCCTTGACTTTTCTTATGAGGCCTCCAAACAGAAAGATTAACTCAAACATTTGCATCTCCCAAACCTCTCAATTTTTTGTGGATCTTTTCCAGATCTACTTTGTCTGACTTCTTTTAAAAGGTCTAAGGAAAAGTCACCCTGACAGTGGGAAGAGCTGCCTCCCCACTGTTCTTGTAATGATCCTGTCCAGCACTAGACAAGGTAGCAGACAGACTTTCTCTGAGGCTGCATACATAAAGATTATTTTCAGGAGGGTTTTCTGAAGCCTAGCTCTCTGTTGGTTAAGGTGAAATTATTCTCCCAGGAGCCAGTTAGCTCCTAAATGAATTTTGAAATGATTTATCTACCCAAATCTTTCCTTGCCACCACAGTTCATTTTTAGGGCATTTTCAGACCCATGCAAATAAAATATTAATTCATGATTTGAGATGCCTATTAATTTCCTCAGTTGGTATTACTTGTAGCTAAGAATGTTTTAGATAGGTCTTTCAGTACTATTCTTTATCTGACTCCAAAACTGAAGTGCAGTGGTGGGGGAAATAAAGTACCTAATCTTAGTGAAGTTATTTGTAAAAAAGTCTTTTTACCTTTTAGAACAAGGATGCAGGCAGATATATTTGACTGTGTTCTGAAGGGGGTATTTTTCTGAATGCCAACACTATCTATGCAGCATTTAAGCTATTCATCCACAACAGAAAGGTGGAGAACATAAACAGACACAAAGGTAATCTCGCAAAGGTAATCTTGGGATTCAGGACTCTTGATCCTTGCAATTATACATTTTGTACCAGTCCTGAGAAGTTGATCTTTTTGTATATGCACATGTACAGGTCTGCCGCAGATGTCTAGAGGAGTTTTTCATTGAAGTGATAAATACAGGTAAATTGAAGTTAAAAGTTTACATATACACATGGAATTGAAATCTATTGCATCCAATAGAGAGGCATGACCTACATTCCTCCCATACTTTTTCCAGGTTCTCCTCCATGTTTCACAAACCTAGCATTTATTTTAAGATCTGATGTTAACAAAACCACTGCTTGGTGATGGAAATATTTACTCTTTCTCTAAACTAGAATTTCTCTCCAACAGTAGAAAGAGCCAAGGGCTAAGCAAGCAAAACAGTCCTGAACCTGTGATAACTCCTCCATGTAAAATACATACATATCCTTGCTTTGAAGTATCATAACTTGGCAAAGCCAGAAAAGACAGTTTTGGCTGAGTGGCAAATATGGTTACCTGTGCTATCTCAATAGACCACAAACCATGCACCAAAGCAGCTGTAGTTTTAAACAGAAAAGTGCTGATGTTGCGTTCCATTGTGTTCCATATATATTTCTTTCAATATTTTCTCATTGAACCCAATGTTTCTGTACTGACAGCCAGTGATACCTCTGACTTACCAAGAGACAAGGGATTACAGCAATCGGCTTCAGTGAAGTACAGAAACACTTTCTGACAAAACTCCAGATTTACTTTCTTATAGAAGTATGTGAGATCTAGAAAATATGTGGCAATATGTGTAACATCCAGGCCTGGACCCACTGTTGCAGCTTCACCAGTAATGAATTCGCCCTAACCTCACCACTACCTGAGCTTAATCCCCCCATAGCTGTAAAACCTGCGTGAGGGGGGTGTTAAGCTTTCCTTGTAGATACAGTTTTTCTCATGACCTGTTAGTTTCGTCTCTTCTGTACTTAATGTTGCCTGGTCAGCTTGCAGGGTACAATGAATGCTCACCATTTCCTTGGATGGATGCAAGACACATTTTACTCCGAGCGAAACGAGCCTGTTTCTGTACCATGCAGAGTTAGGCCCCTATTTGGGATCTGTACGTTTCTGCAGGGACTCAACTTCAGTGCAGTAAGGCCAGGAAGCGTTCAGTGACACCAGCTCCCTGGATAAGCCCTCCCTCCTGTTTGTGCTGGGGGCTGGCAGGTTGGCAAACACAATCTAAACCCATGGTTGTGAAGGACTTTCTGTGGCTCCATATGCAAGCCAAAGGGAAGAACTCTTACCTGTGTGTACAAACATGTGCTTGACGTAGTTCTGTTTGGCGGTGAAAGTCTTGTTACAGAGAGTGCACTCGTAAGGCTTTTTTTCGCCTTGCCCACCTGCTGTGCTGTGGCCTGCAGATGGGGCCAAGGGCTGTGGGGCTGGCAGCTGGGCAGTAAAGGTTGACAGGCCGGGCTGGGACACTGTCACAAACTGTGTCTGTTGGCCAGCTAAAGGCTGGGGCAGGCTGAAGAGAAAAGGCTTAGGGCCGCTGCCAGCAGACTGCGTGGTGAAAAGGGCAGGCAGGTAGGTGTTGCCAGCTGTGCCAATGACCTGAGTGTTGCTGGTCAGAGTCAGTGGCATCCTCAGATTGCTGGTGAGGGTTTCTGTCTGGCGTAAGTAGATCTGTGTGGTTGGCAATGGTTGGGCAACAGATGTGTTGACAGAAGGCTGTAAAGCCCCCTTTTCGGTGCTGTTATTGACTGTGAGCACTTTGCTGTCCATTTCAACGTCATTGCTTCTCTCTGGTGAGGAAGAGTTGGCATCTACGTGTTGCTGCTGCTGCTGTGGCTGAGTGCCATCAGCAGGGACATCATTTTGATCTGTTTGAGAAGGTTCTTGCTGCCCATCCCGGCCCAGACCAGCCATAAACTGCTGCTCCATGGAATCAGGCTCAGTGCCAATGGAGGAACTGACACCCGAGTCAAAACTCTCCCCTTTGGGCTCGCTCTCAGTGCCTTCTGCTTGGTCAGTGTCCTCAGTGCATTCCTCAGACTCATTGCGCTCAAGGATCTGCACCCTCTGTTGGCCGTAGTAGTCATAGTCATCCTCCATCTCCTGTTTAATATGGATGTTGCCCATCAGGGTTTGAATTCGGACAGGACGGGGTTGCTTCCGGCAGTGTGTGGTCTCTGGAGTGGTGGAGAGGTACCGCTCCATCTGCTGCGACCGCTCGTGGATCCGGGTAATCCAGCTGGGGTCTTCTATGTGATGGTCCCTGGGGAGTCCCAGGGCTGTCTCATGGTGGCTGACCACAGCTCCACTGTAAAAGGAGCGCTCCCCACTTCCATTTTGCATGGAACAGGCATAGAGTGCTGAATAGATCCTGTCCACACTGTGCTGTGAATGACTCTGCAGGTAGCCAGACTCTGTGTCAGTGCTCTGCCCCGAGGTGCCTGATTCAGGTGTTCCCCTGGGTGTCTCTTGGCCAGAATCCTGAATCACCGGGTAGACATCCCCCACATTTTGTGAGACAATCCTTGTGCACTCATCAATCACAGTCTTGATCTGCAGGATGCTGGCGGCAGTGAGGATTTGGAGGGCCTCTGACTGCGAGACCCGCAGCACCCCGCTGTACATGAAGTCAATGAGCTTTTGCACAGACTGGACCGACACCACTGAGGGGATCTCGATGTCACTGTAGCCCAGCAGCAGCTTGTCCTGGAAGAAGGGGCTGCCAGCCGCCAGCACGCAGCGGTGGGCGCGCAGCATGCTCCCGTGGATGCGGACCGTCACGTCACAGAAGTGGCCACGGTTGCGCTGCTCGTTGAGGGTCTCGAGCACAGAATTGCTGAAGTTGTGAAGGTTGATGCTATGAATGCGCTCTGTCATCCCCTTGCAACTGATGTTACCTGGAGCAAAGCAGGTGACAAAAGCAAACGAAAAAAAAAGAACAGAATGAGTCTTGTCCTCTGCAGGGCCACAGTGAGAGCACCGGCAAAGGTAACTTCCCACTATGTAAACAAAATTGATTGCACTGGAAAAACCACGCACAGAGGCATTGGTAAGAACACATCACTTTTGTAAGGCTACAAGTAAACTTCACTACTCATTTCCAGAAGCTCAGGTCCTGAATTTTTGGATGAAACCAAATGAAGACAGGTGTAGCTGGACCTAAATTCCAATCACACTCCTGGGTCTTGGACTTCCTATCAGTTTATCTGGCTTTAAAAAGCTTAGAGCCAGCCAATTGTAAACACTGAGCACATGGATTAAAGCTGGATTTTAAGCCTTGGATTGGACCTATGCCAGAAGAGATCAGAATCTGTAATGACCCTAAGTCGTTAATGCAAAGGGTATATATGAAAATATGATTTCAATCTAGATTGGTATTTTAAGGCATTTAGATCCTGTGTTTCACAGTACAGTTACTTATATCAAAAAAACTGGCAGCCACTTTGTAAAATCCAAATCTGGTTCAAGATTTAGGCTGTAAATGTTCCTAAAATCCCACGCAGAGTTTTGTCTGGGGTTGTGGTTTAGAACATTTGCTACCCAATAGTGACAAACAGTTCTCTGAAAGAACCCAAAGCAAAAAGTTAACATGAGCTGTCCCCTTCATTTTTAGCATATCCCAAGTTCTGACTTGCACCAGAATGCCATCATATAAAAACAAATGTTCTCCTGCTGTTATTTACTTGACAGAAACTGGAAAATTACAGACATTTATTCTAAGGAAGATTTTGTCTTAGTTTGGCTGACTAATCTAAATAGAGAACAGTTTAAAAAGCATCTAACCAATTTGGATGCAAAACCAACATAATCCTCAAAATTTACAAGTAACTGAAAAGAAATTTCTTAATTTCCCAATCCACTGTTCCCTATCTTCATCTTGCTTGCTTCAGTTTCAATGCTTTCCCATTTCCTTTCCTGTTCTTTACCAAATTTTCATCTATTTAGATTTTGACAGGCAGAAACTATGGCTTCACCTTTTAATGATGAAGAATCAACTGCCCCTTGAATGGTAAACAAATAAACCACTATTAATAACTTTTTTTCTTTAAGCATTTGTAGTACATGTGTCACCTTGGTTTCTAGAAAATTAGACAAAGTAATGATAAAGCACCGCTAGTATTACAGGCATTTTGTCTTGAATATTCCCACCAAAAGTCTAACTACTTTTGCCACAATAACTTGGTAACATGTGAGCATCCAAAAATAGAAGTTGGTAAGTGTGAGTAAATTAAACTAGCTTATTTGCACTGTCTAACAAATGTACAGAGCAAATAAATAACATTGAAAGCAGTTGAAAGGCACAGACACGCCTTTTACCCCAGCAATGTCTCTCTGCTGCACCCTAAGGAGTGCTTTACACCTCATCCACAGACAGTAGAACACCACTCACTGCATTTTGCAGGCAAATGCGGCATTCTCCCTGCTCTGCATTCTTCTTCCCATTTATTCACCACAAATATCTCAAGCACCCTCTGTTCTGGTGGTTCAAAGAGAAACCACCTTGGACACAAGCAGTTATTTTAATTCTCTGAAGTAGCTGATGATTAAAGGGAAGCACAAAGGTCAGGAATTGGAAATCACAACGGGGCCAGGCTGTCTGAAGAAGTCTCACGTTAACAGATGTAAACCAACCTGTACCAGAAGGTTGCTAATTTCTGTGTGTGAATAGCACACCGAGGGGATGTTCACATAGCAGAAACAAGGAGGAAATCACTAAGACCCAGTGATGGAGGTAGTGAAACACATCTGTTTTGTTCATAAGCTTAGCCAGGAAACTTGAGCTTCTTTCTCTGATGAGACTGACCATAGGACTAGAAAACCACCTTAGAAACTGGGAGACTTTCCTTCAAGGGCTTTGCAATTATTATTACACAAAATAATGTAGAGAAGACATGTGTTTCCTCCTCCTTCCTGATAGAGCAATTCTCCAGATGCCTACAGGCCAGTTCCAGATGCTTCCCTGTCAAACATGTCAGATCATACAAGAATCCAAAATGTATTTACTCACAAAGTCAGAATCCTTGGCAAAAGGTTTGTACTGGTGGGGCAATAGAAAGGTAGAAAATTATTAATAAATAGGTGACATCTTTTTTCAAGACTTACTATAAGCCATAGCAAGTGACTGTGCAGCTACCTATTTATCTCCATCCGTTTTGAGTACTATCAGTGACTACCTGGTTTGCTCCTAGGACTCGCTTTCACAGAAACACATTTCTGTGTTTGGCTTTGTTAAATGGGGTATTTGATAATAAGGAGAAATATGCAGCAGTCTAACACAGTAACCCAAAAATCCTACCTTGAACATTGCACAATGTGGAATATTCTACACATACCAGAGATGCTACAGACAAGTCACTTGATTTGAGAAAAGAAACCTGCTTTGTTACTATGCTCCTTGACAGATAAAATTAATTTTGTGAGCAGAACTCTGAAAAATGCATCCTTAGGACAACTCCCTTCCAGGAAGGTGTGATATGCATCATGAGACAGAAAGACTTCCAGGGAAAGTGAATTCTGCCACTCTCACACAAATCATATTTAGAAAGGAGGAAAGGCAAGGTTCCAACAGCCCTTCTGCCCTGGCTGTGGGAATCCAGAGTTGCATAGCCACAGTGTATTTGATCCTTAGCTAACATAACGAAAACGGACAGTTGAAGTTGGTCCTGGCTACAAAAACGAGGTTTATATGCATTTTAGAGTGATGTGAATAGCTTGCCTATAGGAACTAATCTAGGATGCTCCTTGTGCTGTTGGAGCTGGTCTGAAAGCCAACTGAGTAACTTCATAAATGGCATTATTTTTTGTTGCTATTAGAATTTGCCCTTAAAAAGATCCTCTCACTGTTGGAATATCTACCACTTCTTCAACTGAGAAACAACCGAAATTTACTCCTTGAGGATAAAAGAAGAAGAGTGGTTGGAAGAGATACACAATAAATTGTTAAAAAAAAAAAAAAAAAGCTAATACAGATATTGAGGATGATTTTTCTAGGCCACCTTCCTTGACATTCAGCACTGTAAACCATACCTATCCAAAGTCCAGACAACCAAGTAAGTTGCATAAGTGTCAGAAACACTACTACACAAGCCACATCAGTATAAAGAGTAGTTTCCACAAATTCCAGAGGCTGGTCTGTAGCAAAACCTGCTGTCCAACGCAGATCCTTTCCCTCTCTGCAGGAAACCGGGTCCAGATGCGGTTTTGTGGTTGACCCCTTCTTTATGCTGTTCTAAGCTGAAAGTCCAAAGGTGATGTTGCCCACAAAACACGGACTTGCCAATACAGGTTTGATTCTAAGTAAATGCCACATTCTGACAAAGACTCCTAGAGCCTTGGACAAGCCAGAGTGTGTCAGTTCCTCACAAGGCCCAGCTGCACACATGCACACTCACCTACTCACTGCACAGAATGCCCAGTTCAGGAAAAAGACTCCTGTCTAGGGCTCTTCTCAGGCCTGCCACTCTTTTAAACTCGAGACAGTGGGAAACTTTCTGCGAAATTCAAGTGGTCTTTGTTAAGCACCCCCTTTTTTTTTTGTCCAGTAAACATGATGTAGAGATCCCAATGGACTTATTCTGAGAAACTCCTGTAAAATGGTTTTGTCCCCTTTCTGTGAAGCAAGTTCTGATTGGAGGGGTATTCACAAACCATATAGGAAAGAATGGGTGTGAAAATGCAAAGGCCATTCTTACCCAGATGGGCAATGAATAGGCATTTGCCAGTTAAAAAAAAAAAAAAGGCAGGAAAAAAAAAAGAAAGGAAAAAAGCCCAGACAACTGCACAGATTATGCACATTTGAAATCCTCCTGGGATACAATTTGAAGCTGGCATGGCATAAAGGTGAAACATATTACTGTGCAACTTTGAAAAAAGCTTCATTTGCCCGTATGCAAATGTACCGATTAAACTGTCAGGCTATTCACAGAAACATGCATGGAATTCATCCTCAACTAGTAAGAAGGAGCACAACGTGGATGGGAAAGGAAAAACTTTTGTTGTGTAATACATGACTGAATGCTTAGATTAGTGTTTCCCTGAATCTCATCCACCCCTCCTGCTGACTTTTATGCTATGGGTATTCAAAAGAAAGTAGGTTTTACCATGACAATAACAATGACAAGCTCTCCAAGTACAGTACTAAAGGGGAAGGCAATGGCAGAAGGAAACAGCAGGCAGTGGACTCCTGGAAGATGCTATAGAAAACGTGGAAGTGCAGCAGTGAGGTACATCAAGCGTGGCTTGAGGCAGTTTTCCATTTGCCAGAATTACCATACCTAGACCTACATAAAACTAGAAAGTTATGGCTCAAAACGGTGATTTTTTTGTTTGTCAAAAGCTTAAAAAATTACCCCCAGAAAACATATGATGTAGTAGAACCAAAAAGATGTGCAGAATATTGAACACTGCAGGCCATACACAAATAGCTACGCTGTACACTTGAAAATGCGTTTTGCAAGGTTTTGTTCTGTACAGCCACTAGATGTCCCTTTCTGCAAAGCCAATTGCTGAAAGTCTTAATGCTTATAACCGAAGGATATCAGAGAATTTGTTTTTCTCTAGTGTCTTTTAAAATCACAAAAAGTATCTCAAAGCTCATTGCACAGTAATGACTACTATTTCTAAAAACACAGCGGTGATGAACCCATTGCAGTTATTGCAACTCAGCAGTAGCTCAGCACCTCAGCACAGCATTCACCTGAAGCAAAACTGCCTGGGATGCTGGAATCCAAGCTTTTTTGGAAACTTACTGTGTGCTCTTTCACAGGAATGACTAGCAGAGTGAAACCCAAAGGCTATGTCTTGCTTTCATACTTATGTGGAATGGAGAATAATTGTTCTATATCCTTGAGAACTGCTGGGCTTGCTTGGACAGATAAAGATTTTGTTTTTGCCTCAATCTTCTGCAGGATAATTTAGAAAATTTTCTGGCAAAACATCTCACTGATGTCTCAGACAAGATCAACTAGCTTGGTATTTTTGCCTAGTTTGTCTTTCTGACAATCTTCCCAAGCCTTGCATTGAGAAGAATGCACACTTTGAGAGATGGTGGAAAAGTTGGAGACATTGTATCTCATACCGAATATGGTCTCTTTATGCTCTATTATCAAGATGACAAGTGTTTCCCTAGCTGGGAGGACACCCTGGACTAGGACAAAGATGTAGAAGTTAGGCTTGGTAGGTGGACTTCCTGCTTCTGGAACTGCTTTTGTGTGCATCAGTAATCCAACCACTAGTTCCTGGGAGCACAACAAACCTAATAACCTGCTGCTGCTGGAGACAAGCAGTATCATCTAATCCTCACTCTCTTCCTCTACCATGTGTGGTTTTGGAAACTTTTAATCCTTGGTCTCCACACCAACTGTTGGATGGCCTCCTGTTTGTATCAAATGGATGCATTATGTTCATCAGACAGTTGTCTAGTCTACTATTTTTCCTCATGTGGGAATAATTTACCAACTCTATCTCTTCAGAAATTTGTCTACCATGTTTACAAAAACAGCGCTGTGGATTTCCCCTCCCTCCCCAGACAGACAGTCTATTATCTTTCTAGCAAGAGAGATTTCTTGGTATTTAACTTTGAAACTGATTACTCAACCACTTCCCCTAAAAGACAGGGAGAGGTATTGACCATTTTCCTCTTTACAGCACTCCCTTGTATACTGGAAGATGCCTCACTTTTCTTCTTTAGACCTGTCTTTTCTAGAAAATACAAACTGAGGTCTCCAAAACATCCTCATTGGTTACAGGTACTCTCCTCCTTCTTATCTTCTTCTGTCTTCTCTCCAGCTTATCTTTCTTTCACATAAAATGCAGCCCAAACATAGATAAAGTACTCTAGCTGAGGGAGGTGAATGAAGGAGTTGCCTCTATACCATTGTCTATGATACTCTTAGAAGACCTTACAGAATAAATAAGCCCAAGCACAGAAAACTCTGTTATCCAAACAGATCTTCCTCAAGAAAGATGTGAGTAAAGAATCTTTATGTTGGAATGAAGATCTCAACTCTTTCATAAACACAACAGTTCAGTCAAAATACAGTATGTCCATCACAACATATGAAAGCGCCTATGGCCCCACAATTTCCATAGGAAGTTCTTATTTCCATACTTTAGTGTCTTGTATTCTGAACTTTGCACCGCAACAACCATGGGTGCTTTCTTCAGCTTCAATGACCTGATTTATCCCAACTCATAAAGCTTTATTTTCTGTTGTTATCAAGTTATTTACTATAAAACTGGATTAACAGAGCAAAAATTCCTAGCTAGTGTTCCATACACAACATTAGTCCTGCATCAGGTTCCAACTCTCTGGGACCAATTTAGTGGAGTAACATTTCTTCCACTCAAGGAAGTGACCAGAATTCAAATGCTGAAAACCTGGCAATGTGTGACTTCTCAGTGCATCTCAAAGATGCCTCAGAGAGCAATTCAGCCACGCCTGCTCAGACTGATTCTTCTGAATATTTGGCCTCATTCTAAACAGGGGCCTGCAAGAGGAAAAGCTTCTATGGAGTTTCAGGAACATAGAAGAACATTTGTATCCTCAGCAGGAGATCTGACCAGGAGTAGCCCTTGCTTTCTGTTGCTTTAAAGGTTTGCTGGAGTTTTCACCCAATCATCTGCTTGAACATCTTGAAAATCAGTATCTCCTTCTATAATATCTATCCAAAACAAACACCAGATGACACTACACAAATTGCCCTAACCCTACCAGATTGTTGTTAGAATCAAAATATGTAGCAGTCTACATTTAACAGGAAGTACTGTATTTTTAACCAGCACAACATCTATTAATGTGTCAGTAATACACTCTATGGAAGGAAGAATCACTGTGTTCTGAAAGCTGTCAAACTTCTCTAAATTTTGTAGCTAATAACTACATTTGTTTGAAAGACAGAAATGCGTGCACACATAAACACAATCTTATTCTCCAAGGAGAAAAAACACCAAGGAGACGGCAAATATGAAAGAGTTTGCTTAAACTTTTTTTCAGGAGACTTTTTCTGCAGACTAGAGAATGCTCAGCAAACTTCCCATGGATGATTTATTCAGTTAATTGCCCTGTCCTTTTTTAGCATTTACCGAATGATGAGCTATCCATTTTACACAAAACTGAAGATTAAACCATAGGTGTTCTGTACATAAAATGATTTCTATACCCAGTGGATATAAATCCCCAGTGTCAAGCACAAAAGCTTTTATTTCAGCCTCCAGGCCTGGGGGCAGGCAGAGAGTTACCTTACCTTCCTGTGCTTTGCCTGACACACCTCAGGAGGTGTCCATCAGCACTAATCCTGTTTGCTCTGAAAACCACAGGTGGCAATGTCTGTGCCTCAGTTTGCTCCATACCTAGAACAGGGACAGCATCATGCACCCAGTCCTACAGGACTGCCAGCCTCAAGGAATTGTAATAGATTGTTTTGCATCCTCGGATAAAGAATACTATAGAAATATCAAGAATTAATTCAAGTCTCTTCAAATTTTATTCTCTAGACTTAGAAAAAACCTAGTTTTCTTCTCAAAGTACTCCAGTGCCTTAATTCTTCTATTCCTTTTTAGGGTCAGCATCCTACTTCCGATTGTAAATCAGGTAAAAAATGGCTCCAATTCATAGCAGTGTAGTGACCAAAATCAGTGTTACAGCACATCCAGCTATTTTTAAGTTAGAGAAGTATTACATTTTGAGCCAGGATATTTATTTTCCCCACTTTCAATCCGATTTGTATACTTGTTATTTTAGAAATTCCAAAGACATTGAAGAGTGCATAGGCAAAAGCCATTTGTTATTCCCAGGCACATATTTGGGGTCCAGTCAAATGTACTTCCACATTAAACAGTGGCACACATATAGACATTGATTATCTCAGTTCCTCTCTCAGACCTTGTCTGCAGACTATCTAGAGCCATGCCATTGTATCTCCATTGCAAAGAAATGAACTGCAATGATGGGGGATACCTCTGTGGGTATCTACACCACCTCCAAGCAGCATATATTACATTACGGAAGAAGCCCTGGAGCTGTCATCACAGCTGCATTAACAGGAATTTCAACAGACTGTGGCCATATCAGTTCAAGCCCCAGTCAGTTGTAATCTATTTATGCTAGTGAAATATAAGTTTGCCAAACAGCACTTTAATGCACTTCTTTAAAATGTAAAGGGAGAAAACTTCAGAACTGCCCTCTTAAAACAGGAAACGGAGAAAAAAACGTCTCCACATGATGGCACCATTTGCTAGGAAGAGAAACGACACTGTGCTCATCCCTTCTTCAGTAGGGAACATTTTCATGTTCCACATGAAATCTGTTTCAACTGCACTCTCTTGTTCCCAGAGAGCTCATGCATGATCCTGCCAAGCCTCAGCATGGTCCAACTGTTTTAACTGGCTATAAGTTTAAGGTAGTTCAGCTCTTTAAAAATCTGGGTGCATCTATCGCTTGTTTTCCTTCCCAGTGTCAGATGCTGTTACTTGGAGTGCATGTTTCACTGGTGGACCACAGCAAGAGAGTCACTGAGCAGAGAAAGAGGGAGATGGGCCAGCAATGCTGGTGTGAGCACTTCCTACTGACAAAAACCCCATTAGGGGGATGCCTCTTGGGAAAAAAAAAATTCTTTGGAAAACGTATGCAAACAAGGTGATTTGTTTTGCTATTCTGTGGTCCAGATTAAAAGGTTACTCTAGTCCTTAAGAATACTTCCACCTGCTATAAAGGCTTTTGTTTAAATCCTAATAGTGTATTTCAGACTGAATCCCCATAAGGAAAGTGGGTAAGAATTACTCTTGATTGTCTTGCTGTGGGGGCCTGTATAAACTTATATCCTCTCTCAGAAACCTTGTTTAGGGAGGAGAAGGGCCTGGGGTTGAAGGTGGGAGCTGTGTCTGGAGATGGAATGAATCAGAAGGCTAATAGCTGCAAATATATTAAAATAGGTCTCCAAAAGAGATAACTGCTATTCCATGAACTGCTTCATGTTCACGCTGCATAGTTAGGTGTTCCCCCAGGCAGAAAGACAAGGAGAAAAAGCGTATCAACCTGAGTGTGGTTAAATACAGTAAGCCTGAAAACTTGTGGGCTTTGGTTAAAAGAAAAATATAGATTAAAACCTCTTAAGGTAATTACCTGTTTAGAAGGTTTCCATTCAAGCTAGACTCCTCTACAGGGAATGTGTCTAGTAGTCTATTAGGAAAAGGGTGCTGCCAGTTACGGCTGAGTTTTGTGGGAGAGTCCGTGGAAGAGCACTGCTTCTTTACTCCATGATTCCAGAGGAAAGCCTTTCAGTGTAGGAGATTTTGTTCTGGTCACAGAACTATGGTTGATGGGAGAAACAGGGGATGGATGAAAAATTGTAAATGCCAGTCCTCAGGGCTGAGAAAAGATTCTTTTATCTTGTCTGGTGCCTCTGTCTCAGCCCTGAGCAGAGGAAAGCTATCACATGCAAATGCTAGAACTTATTTGGTTATTTTTTCCACTTGTCTTTTTTATCTACTAGTGAAAGGGTAATTGTTAACTAGTACAGCTGGGTGTTTTGGTGAGTATTTCAACTTAGAAATATCGTGAGACAGATATTCATACTGTTTTGGACTGTGACTTCTTTATTTTGAATTTATGGGATGAGTGTTCAGACCTGCTTATAGTTCAGATTTAAATATCAGTGGGAGACAGAACATGCTCATGTCTACAATACTGAAGGCCACAGGAAATGTTTCTGTCCTTAGTGAGACCTCTGTAATCTCTGAGAACAGACTTATTTGCAAAATCACCTACTTAGCTTTGATAGGAATAGAAATGCATGGCAGAACACTTTAAACTAATATATCAAAGGAATAAGCAAGAACACAGCATTCCTGGGTGGTTCGATACCATCAGATGAAACTCTGGCATTAAATGTATATTGTCAGTTCCAGCGCTTCCCCTTACTCCCTGGGAAAAAGGCCCTGGAATTACATGTACACACAAGCATTCCGACACCAACAGGTGACACTAATGCAGTGCATAGGAGTTATTTCTCAGGTCTGCCTCCAGGCACATTCTACCCTCTACTCATCTAAAAACACTAGAGATAGCATCTGGGAGTTTTACTTTTGAATACAGGGAATATGCCCTGTTTTGAAATGTAGCATAGGATCAAAGCACAAGGTATTCTTGTTAGAATTGACATGGTTGCCCACACAGGCATGAAACTATGAGAAGTCCCTTTCTCTGTTTTTATTTCCTGTATCATACCCCTTTTCACACAAAAATTGCTACTTTGTGAGTTTCTTCCTCTAACTGTGTAACATCAATAAATTACACGTTATCACTCCTATCATCTAGTTATAAAGAGCCTTTCAAGATTTTTAATAGATGCACAATATTGCTACACTTACATTTTCACTGGTTAAGAACGCAAAAATAGCTGCTGTGAGATTACTCTTAATTTATACTACTTCCCTCTCATGGGTTTTCAAGAAGAAGCGTTTCACCACATGTCACAGATGGATACAGAGTATCTACTGCACATCCCAGCTCGGCAGAGATCCTTTCAGTGTTTAACACAAGAAGGCTGGGATGAGTAGGGGTTCTAGGATTTGTTTATCTCTTTTTCATAGGTGCACTTAATTCCTCAAGGAGGTGTTTGTGCTGACAGATTCTTGAATTCTCACAGTACTCTGTTTCCTGAGTGCTAGATACGTAAGACTTGTGAATAACTCCATGGACAATGTAAACAGCCACCAAAAAATACAAATGCAGAGATGACACAATGGCATCCCCTCTAGAAACAATAGCACCTGGTGTCCTTGGGAATTCACTTGGGAATTCAAATGCACGGCCCAGCCAGAACGTGCTGCTGTGGTCTCCTTGCACCGGGATGCTGGGCAAAGAGCCTCATGCAAATGACGATAAGTGACATTCTGATGGCTCACAGCTGACTCTCACCCATGGAGCAGATCAAACACCACATTTCTTGTGAACATGATTTTACCCTGCAACTCCTCTTAGCACACTTTACAAACATTAGTAGGTGGTATTAAACAATCCCTTGATTTTATGTTTCAGGTTCTCTCCCACTACCATGTTAAGGCTTTAGTTCAAAAAAAGGTTCAAATGAAAGAGCTCCCTTTGTTCAGTTGTTCAGTGGAGAACAATGTGAGAACTGTTTTGGTTTTCTCTAATTTGAATACTCGTTTGGTCATACCTTGTTCTAAAGTTACTGAGGGGGATCACAGCACAAAGATTACATGGCTACTCTACCACAAGTAAACAAAAGAGGAGAAAGTGACTGTGGAAGCTTAGAGGAAAAGAGCAAAAAGCTCCAATGCTAAACAGATCACAGTGGTGAAAAGGAGCAGGAGGTGACCAAGTATGTTTTTACACCTGTAACCTGGAGTTGTTTAGCTGCAACAAACCAGGCCACTCCTACACCAGTTAATGTTTCTCAATGCATGGAAGGTGTTCCCCCTACAGCACACAAGGGACTAACTGGGAGAGATGCAAGCACTGAGCAGCACAGCATTTTAACAACCCACAGCAGGACAAAAGGAGATGGAGATGCAGCTGCTTTAGCTTCCTTCAAGCAGGAGTCACCTGTCAAACACTGAAGTATTCCTCTGAAGACCATATTAGGGAAATGGCACATTTGGTTTTGTTTTCTCACCCAATTAAGACAGAGGAGATGACAGCAGTAGCATGTATGGTTAAGACATGAAATAACAATGATTGGCATGATTATGTTTGATATCCTTCAAGCAGATCGCAAAGTGACAGTTTTAGTATGTGAAACTTTGAGAAGAACAACTATTGAAAGGAAAAAAAGAAGAGGAAGTTAGTCAGAAAGGGTCTGAAAGGAAAAGATAAGGAAGTAAAATCTGTAAGAACAGTAGGGAGGTGGCCTTAATAATACTTTAATAGAGTCCATATGCATATCCAAGGACAACAAAAGAAAAATGAGGAAGTAGAAAATGCTACAATGGTTAAATAACAAGGTATAAGAGTTCATTAAAGCTGAAAATGTATTCTTCCAAACATGGAAATCATGCCCAAGTGACATTAATAGAACTGAGCATAAACTGTAGCAGACTAGATGTAAAACAGAGATTAGGAAGGGCAAAGAGGAAATTTAAAGAAAAACTCACTAAAAGCATGAAGACAAATACTGTAATAAAAAATTATTTAAACATATCAGACAGAGAAAGTTAACAGAACAACTATTGGTATCTATGAAATGCTGCAGACTACGTGGATTGATAGATTAGGTAGGCAAGTGGTAGTGTCAGTGTGTTAACAAGACTACTATCTATGAGAGCAGTAAAGGTAATCAAGAAGATTACAGAAACTCTGCTGTGGAATTGACATTATTGGTTCATTTTCAAGATGGAGTATGATGGAAGAAGGTAAGACAGCTCAAGGGGAGAAGAGGAAAGCACTGCTCTGGAGACTTATAAAAAAACCCCAGACTGAACCAAACACAAACTCCCTCCCACAAAAAAAACCAAACAAAATCCCAAATATTGAACATCTTGATACACTGAACAGTGATAGATATTTGTACATATTCATGAGTGCCTCATTTCATCAGTGAAGCAGCTGAAATATATACAAAGAAGGATTTACTGAAGACTGTAAAAATACAAAACAGTAATTAAAATCTTGGAGGGGGCTGACTCTGAAGACATGACAAAGCAAACTCAGAAACAGACTGCAGACATCTTAATGGACAGTTAGAGTGTGTCTCGCTGGCTGCAGCACGACTTACAAAGACAAACACTACAGCATTACCAACTCAGTCACCTCAAGAATAGAAACTATGGAACTGTGAAGAGCAGTAAGTCTTCTCCTTTCCCCTGGTATTTAGAAAAGATAGATACACTGCAGAAATATCTTCAAGATGTCCCTTGAAATCATGGGAGTCAGAAGCATGCAAGGCAGTTTTAAACCAAAGCTGAGACTGCATGTTATCACTGACAGTTCTCTAAATGGAGAGCAGTAAGAAAAGCACTGAACACCACAAACCAACACCAAGAAAGTCTTACAGGGACATCAAATAACAGAACCAACATTTAGGATAATTAGACAAAATTTCAAAGGCATCTACGTGTTACAAATATAAGTGATTTATGCATCAGTGAAAGTTGGGCTCCACAGTTGCTTCACTGACTTTGTAACTGAAGTACCATATGCTATTAGTCATTTCTCAAGAGACAAGAAGCCTGAGAGACCAACCTGACAAAACTCACTTAGTGCAGCGATTAGAATATAGAGACCAGTTCCTACCACTAGTACATTTTTCACTGCCACTTCTTCAGTGTATTGTGATGGCTTTTTCAAGAGGCAGGGTGAGCTCAGCTTCTAGTTTTGCATTCTTGTACTTTATACCTACTTTTGTCTCTACATGATTTAAGCAACACATATCTGCTTCTATGAAAAAACAAGTTATTCCTGACTGATAAATTTCTTTGATAATTTTACAAACAAAAACACAAGTGCACGGGACATAGAAATCACTTACAACTACTAAAAAGAGAAGCAGTTACTAAACAAAATTTCAAATGTTCTGCAAGATGAAAGTATAATTAAGAGTTGTGACATCAGTATTTGAGAACTATGGATATCTTTGCTTTCAGTTTAGCTTTCTACGGAAAAGGCCGGTATCATTATTATTATATCATCTAAAATAGATATCTAAACATACATAATTTCTTAGGTCACCAAAAACAACCTAAAAATATTCAGCATTAGCTAAGACATGCCATACATAGATTAGCAAAAATACAGCTGCAATGACTATTGACATAGTGCCTGACTCTCTAAACAAGGAAGCTGGTAGAATCAGAGTGCCTCTTGTCTTCACTGAGAGTGAAGATAAAAGCAGTTCCTAGGGAATCACAGCCACAAATTCCCAGGGAGAAGAGGAAGAGCATCAAGGCACGTAACCATTCTCTTTCTGCCACAGAACCTCGAAGAGAAACACAGGAAACCTAAAAGGTAAAGATGAGGCCAAACCACCTTCAGATCTACCCAGCCTCCATACAGCCCCAGGCAAATCAAACCGGCAGATTCATGGGAAGTGAATGGTGGGACCCTCTAGCTGCTCAAGAAAATGAAACCCAAGAGTCTCCATATTCACTCTCAATGCTCTGTGGAGTTCAGGAATCTTGTGAGGTTCCCACTCTTTCTTTCCCTGTCATGCTGGAAGGCTACGAAGCTACAAAAACCAACATTTAAAAAGGAAAAAAGCAAATATTCTGCTTCAATGTTCTTGTCCTGTGAAATCTGAAAAATGCTGGAATTGGACCAAGTCAGTCATGGTTCTTGAGCATGTAGGTGCAGAGAGTTCAGATATGGTCTATCACTGACAGTATTTATAAAGTACACTCTATTTAATGCTAAAAACCTCCCAGTCCCTTGCTAAAACATAACTTTAGAAAGTCCTCCTTTATTTCGACAACCTGCCAATGATTGTTTAACAGATTTTTTAAAAAATATTAATGCCTTACTTTTCTTCTCAGCTCATTCCTTACCAGAATCTCAGGTCTCTGCAAGAATTCTGTGTTCTCTAAAATCGTAAATACTGCTTCAGAAGTTTTTTTCAGTGATTGTCCAACCTGCCTCTCAGTCCCATGGAAACTCTTTGCAAAGATGTTGCTTTTGTCTTGTCTGGAACAAATTCCTTCACAGATGGACCATCCAATGTCTAAGAATAACTCTTTTAACTATCAATAGAGACAAAGAGATTCAGTTGCACTGTTCCCGTGGGATTCCTTTGAGTTTGGACACATCTGTTAAGATGCATACATCAGAGTCTGAATGAAGTTTTTGTCTGATTGTATCTTTGAGAACTCGTGGAAGTTTCTGCCAAAGTGATCTTATCTCTTGGCACTTGCAAAACATATACAGTTATAGATGCTTCCTGAAAGGCTGCTGAAGTAAGTGGCCTATCCAGACCAAACCAGTTTAAATACAGCCAGGTCTTGATGACCTTCTTCCTCTCACAGAAATCTTTAGAAACTTTACCTGAGGCTGTTCAGCCTTTGAACTACAACCTTATTATGCACTTTATGCATTCTCTACCCATAAGCAAGGGAATATCAGAAAAAATGTGAGTAGCACAAATCTCATTGCTTTCCTTTTCGTTTTTATAACCTTTCCAGAACCTTTACCTTGCATGAGCACCTTTCTTCTGGGTAAGCAGATAGATCTGTTTGTGACAGCTGAGGAGCTAGAGGTGTAACTCAGCTGGAGTTCTATCGGCTCACTCCATCACTTAGTTCCAAATTAATTCAAAGTGGTGTTTTTTATCTGCCAAGCCCTCCACAAAAACAGTTACCTCAGGAAGCACCTCTTCCTCTAACTTGTTTCTCCAATTGTATTGCATGAGTCAGCATTTCCCAAGACTAAAAGAGATGGGACTGGACACAGTGCATCCTGTGTTCTGGATTTAGCTTTAAGGATTCATCTGTGCTGGAAATAGTGTTCAAACCCAGAAATCTAAGACCCAGTCCTACAAATTTGAGGAATAATGCAATTTCATTTGGAATAAGTGGCACCAGAAGCAGCATGTAGAACATACTATGCTACAGAATGAAACCATAGATTATGTTATGCATCACATATGACGTTACCCAGGATTTTTTTTTTTTTTTGCAAAGTATTCATATCAGTAAGACTGGCACTCAGACTATTGCTTTAGGCTTTCTTCACCTCTGCCTTTTACAGCTGAGGAGCAGATGGCTATCACAGAGTTTTTATTTCCTATGCTTGGAAAAAAAATTTTGATTTGAATCATTCCAAAAGCACCCTGATATTTTAAAGTAGATTGGCTTCTGAACATGTCTCATAATAATAAATATGTGGTGTTGTTTTCTGCCAAGCACTAGGGACTGTGCATGCAAAATGGTCAGTGAATATTTCAAACTGATTTGAATAGGTGTTCCATAAAATCCAAGCCTTTTTTTTCCCCCCAGATATATGAACGAGGCCGTATGAAATCATCTGTACATCTGTGCATTTTTCCAAGAATTGATATATCCTATCATGCTGACTCTTTCTGGGTGTTTCTGGTATTTTCAGAGAAAATTCCTCCCAAACTTCCTCTCTAACTCTAGTTTTAAAGTATTTTTGTATTATTTGCCATCCATTAGAAAACTCCCCAGCAGAATGAAGAACGTCCTTTGAAAATGAAATATCTGCCCAGCTGTGGGGGTTCAGGCAGTAGGATGGTCTGGGCAAGGGAAGAGATGCAATGTTGTGCTGTCTAAAGGTAGAGGGAAGGACAGAAAGTCTTGCTGGCCCAAAAAAGAAAAGCATCACCATGGGTCCAAAATTTGAGAGGAAGAAAGATGTGGCAATGTAGCTCTGAGAGGAGGGGAAGAGAAGGACAAGGAAAGAGATTCTAGAGTGAGGGGAAAGAATCAGTCCCAAAGACAGGGCACATCAGAGGCATGGAGAAAACATTTGTAACTGCAGGGAAACATGTTTTTTATGTTGGGAGCCACAAAAGTCAATCTATGGTGTCCATGAACATATTCCAGCACTAAGGATTGAGGCAATATTGAGAAAGAATACCACAAAACACGGTAGAAAGCTACAGTAAATATGCAGTAAATATGCATCATGTCTCATTTTAGTTCATGTGGGTTCTTGCTGCTTTCAAGGGCATGCCAAACATTTATTATATGCATAACACCCCTAACAAATACAGCCTGATAAAGGTCATAACCCATCACAAATAATTGCAGGATTTTCTATCGGTTTCAAAGTACATGGAATCAGCTAGCACAGATCCATACCACAAGAGGTCCTACCATTTCTTGAATTTTTGCAGGACTGTAGCTATATTTTGGGAACTAAATGTCAACAATTCACAAGATAGGTCAATGTTAATGCTGAAATTGCAATTAAACCCATTTTCTGAAAAAAAATCCCCCACGCTGTCAGTGTGAAAGGAGCGTCTAACCAGGCTGGCAACTTATTCCTATTTATAGAACAATTCAATCGTTTAGGTTGGAAAAGACCTTTGACATCATCTGGAAGGTGACTTGGGGACGTTAAAAACTTAGAGGTCTTAAAGACACTACGCACAGAACAGGCAGAGCATGAAGAGCTGCAGGTTCCACCTTCCCCTGCTGCCCTCTGCCAATATTCCTCACTCTGAACTTGGCCACCTCAGAAAGCAAAAGCAGGAGTTCATTCTCCAAGTTCCCTACAATCCCTGCTGGCCTCTGTCCTAAGGTTGCTTTCATGGGTTTCCATTTGTGCTGTCAAAAAAATCAGTGTGAGGTTTCAAATCCCATTTACTAATGAACTCTTTCATCTTTGTGAATGGGATAAAGGGATTCTTTGTTTGAAAATAAGGATTTTTTTTCTTGTTGTTCTGCTCATTTTTTGCATCTTTTCACAAGCTTTTTCTTTTCAGAAAACATTACAAGACAAAACTGCACCCCAGTTTTAACAAAGAGCCTGACATCTCCAATTTGAAGAGAATTCTTGTATACACTAAATTGCATGCTGCCTGCTGTTCAATTGTTTCACACCTCTTTCTTCTCCCCAAATCACCAGGTGAGATTTAGGAAAGTCTCCCCAATGTTTACCAGCTCTATTAAAATCAAGATCTCTAGCAGAAGCTCATAATGAATAAAGTCAGAAGCCAACAGGAATGAATTGCAGCTAAAGTGATTTTGATAGTGATGATCCCTATAACCCGACTGCTTCCAAGCTTGGCCCTGAGGCAGGATTTTTAAATTAGAAAAAGAAAAGGATACACATACTTTTTAATCTGATTTTTTTATTGTCATGCCCTGATTTTTTTACAGGCTTTTGCAAAGTCTGGTTGGCTTCCGAGCTGTTGAAACCTGGTGTCATCATCCTTCTCCTTTTTCGCCCCTCTTGTAAATTTTAAAACATCCTAAAGCACCACAGAAGAGGTGAATTATATATTCTAAAACTAGTGAGTGACAAGATTCACATTACCCTGCACATTCTTGCCCAAGAGACTTCCGGGCAAGGACCTCTGTGAAACGACAATGTTTTGAAGAGCTGGTGAGGTAAGATGACTTTCCGAAATCCAGCTTTAATAATTCCCTCCCTTATTTTTGTATTTTTTGGCAAAATGGAGAAGAACATTTTCTAAATGGTAATTAACCCATGCTGAGTAATCTGAAAGTGGATGCCCTCAAAACAACGGCCTTAAAGCTGGTACAACCGCACGGATCTACAAAGATTTTCCAGACTCTCACAGACTGATCCTCTCCACAAAACACTCTCCTTTCCTTGTAGAAACTTTACAAACTTGGGCTGCAGAGCTAGGCACTTGTTTCCAGCACAGGCTGAAACCCTCCAGTCAGGAGATGTGGTTGGGTAATGAGAGGCATGTGACTACCTGGAGAGAAGCAACAATTCTAGTTGGACAGAGACATGCTTGAGGGGTCTTTCCTTTTTAATTTGTAATAAGCAGCAACCTGACCTAACAACATACTCTCAACTTTCTCTGGCTGATTGCATTACCACAACCTTAACGCAAAAATGTTCTCCTTTAGATGTTATTCCCAAAGAAGGGAAAAGGTAAGCCCCGAGGAAATCCTGCTTATGACATTATGGGAAGAGCATCCAAGTGGAAAACCTGGTGCACAGTAAGGGAGGTGTTTTCAAGAAGCGCAGCAGCGCGTTGGTGTACTCACAATCAGATGACCCTGTGTGTGCGTGCAGGTTTGTTGGTGAATGTGGAGAGTGGATGAGGGCCGGGCTCAGAGAAGGAACAGCTTCAAGGTTCAGGCAGGGAAGGCCTGGCTTGGCGCTGCATGCACCCGTCTGAGTAATCTCATTCTCCTCAGACGCCTTCTGGTTTTCAGCTGTCTTGGGTTTCTTCCTGAAAATAAACAAAGAGACCTTTGAAAGGACTGACTGCATATTTGGGAAAAGGCATTTTTAGAATCTGTTAAAGATAACTTTCTTCCCCCACCACCACCCCCCTCTCGCCTCTCTTTTCGCTTACAGGGAAGGAGGAAGAGAAGACTTTCCTCCATACTTCTTGTTTGGAAACAAGCTGCTCCTTGTTTTCACTCTGATGCAATGGCCCTGAGACTGTGTTACAGCAAATAGGCCAAGCATGAAGCTCCTTATTCTGCCCCTACTGATGACATATAAAATGAAACTCGTCCCAGTAGTTTAGACAGTCAGAGCGCCGTTTGACAAATATTAACCAAAGCTGTAGCATTCTGAATAGAGAGAGTTATACAGAAATATAATAGAATTGCCTGGAAAGCAAACAAATACGCAAGTTTCCAGTTCAAGACGAATCAGTGCAGAGACTTGCTTTGTAGGGAAAAGCACTGAGGCAATTTTGAGATGCAGAGGTCATCTAAGTAAAGCGTTAAGACTTGGAACCTGAAACAACTGTCTATGAGCACTGAGTACATGAGCTGTCAATATCTCCCTCCATCCAGGACTTCCAAGGAATTAAGCCTCAGTGGTACATCAAGCAGGTAGTCAGTCACCACCTTAGTTTCACGGCTGGAAAGGCGAGGCACCGGGCGAAGTGGCAGGTTTCGAATCACACAGCGAGCACTCCGAACAGGGCAGCAAGCACCCGTCTCACTGTGCCCCCTCCGCTACACAGGTGCGGGTGCTCCCTCTGCGCTCCCCGAGCCAGGGAGCCGCGCCGCCAGCTCGGGATACAGCCTCCGGAGGGGACAGCGCTGCCCTGGCCCGGGATGCGGCTGGGGCCCCGCAAGCATCGGCTGCTGCCGCCGCATGCCGCGGGAGAACCGTGGTCACTCTCGCAGGAGAGCAGCAGGAGCCGGGCAGGCTGAAGCCATCCCTGTGGAACCCGTTATCTCCTGCCGACACCCGAGCAGTGCCGGGGCGCCCCGGGAGCACGTTCTGCCTCCCGCCTGCCGGCAGAGCCCTTCGACAGGCCGGGATTCTCCTCACGGAGGGCCAGGGCAGGAGCGCCTTCTCCCCGCGCGCCTTTGCCCTCCTGCGCCCCAGCCGGGACGGGGTTTGAGGGCTGCGCCGGCCTCTCCATTCTGAACGCGATCGTAGAGCGCGGAGAGCGCCGTTCCCGCGGGCAGCGAGCAGGGCCAGACGGGCCGGCCGCTTACATAAAGGCCTTACATAAGGGCGGCACGCCCGGCCGGGGGCAGGGCCCGGCCCGCCGCCATTGCCCGCGGCCGCCGCTGGGAGACAGCGTCCGCACGGCCCGGCCCCAGGAGCGGCGCGGGCAAGAAAAACTGCAGATAGAGTGAAGATGCAGCTTAAACGGGCCAGAAAGAAAGAAAACAAATCCTTCCTCCACCCGTCCTCCCGTAAAGCCCCCGTCCTGGAGGCAGTGGGCACGGAAGGGATGCCCTGGAGCGGCCGAGGCGCCCGGTGGCAGCTGGTGGGGGTTTCGGGGTGCGGCCGGGCAGCTGAGCTCTGCAGGTCGGCCACGGCCAGCGAGGGGGTCACACTGATAACCCCGCGGCGTCTGGCAGCCCTGGTGGGTTCTGGATTACCGGGACTGTTAATCTCCACGCCATGGGATGGGCAGATGGTATTGCTGCTGTAAACGATAGCTTGTATGTGGGCACATACATTTTAAAGTACACGGACTGCATATGTTTTGATTGTTACAGTACTCATGGATCTTTGGCATGATCCAAACGGACTCTGGCACACCTTCACACACCTCATTTCCAGATCCCAGGACATTCCCATGTGCAGCCAGTGTGCACTGGAGACTTCAGGAAATCTGTGCATAAACCAGTGGATTTTTACAGCATTGCTACCCAAGCAGCTTTCATATAGCGCATCTTTTTTTGCCAGGGAGCAAAGGCTTTATGTAGGCTTGGACTCTGGATGCACAGGGCAATGAAGTTCCTTGTACCCGGGAGCTGTATTTAAGGTCTGTTTTCAGCTCAGAGTTAGGCCAAGTTACATGCTTGGGCTACATACAGCCTCTGACTCCAGGTCTACCCACACACAAAGCTGCCTACCCTGGGCAGGACACTGCTGTTATTTGCAGAGTGGAGGCTTAGTCTGAGTAAACAAGACTTGTCAGTCAACTAGCACAGCCACAGTTCTGTTGTTAAACCAAGCACTGACTGATGTTTCATCCTGTGGCTGATCCTGCCTGTGCCTCCCAGGCCTTCACAACTCATTAGAGGGACAGGTTAAAAAATACTATAGCAACAGATAGTGACACCAAGGATGCTGTGCAAAGCATTCCCTGCTTCTTCCTATCCAAACCTATATATTTCCTACTTTGCTCCTAGGGCTGACACTGTGTTATCAAGATGCTCTTGTGTCATCAGTTTTCCACATGGCAGTCCTGCAGCTCAGTGACTTTTGCTCACTAGGATGGTAAGAATATAGCAGTGGTGCTGACTGGCACTGGAGACGACACCTCTCCACAGCAGTTCATTTCTCTCACTGTTCATGGGCTGCATGTCACTACCACCTGAAAGGAATGCAGGCTTCTTTCAACAGGAGGGAAGCTAAGGAATCAGCAAAGTCAGCTCAGGATCTAAAGAAAGCTTTTCAGAAAAGAAAAATCCTGGGGACACTGTGATCAAAACTACCTATGAAGAAACCCAAAGTTCTCCACCCTGCAGTGCCTAACTACTGTTGCCAGCAAAGGCAAGGCCACAGCAATCCTGCAGTTACTGTAAGTATATTGCTATTCTTTTGTTCTACCTTATCACCCATACAGAAAGCTCCTATTGCCATGATCTTCACCTATATATTCTAATTAAATATTCTTACATTCTCTTACATAGTCTACTTCTATTGCTATCTTATTGCTGTAAGTCTTCATAGGGAAAGTTGTTAAGTACTCAATCAGGTTGTGGCATCTCCATCCTTAGAGATTTTCCAAACTTAATTGAACAAGGCCCTGAATAACCTAATCCAGCTTGGAAGTCAGCTCCGCTCTGAGCAGGGAATTGGACTAGAGACCTCCAGAGGACCCTTCCAACCTAATTCTTTTTCTGATTGCACACTACTTCTATGAACACTTTCATCAGCAAGCTCTCTAATATATCTCCATGTTCCAGAAGGTAAAAATGGCACACTAAATTTGGAAAACTGTGAATTGTTATAGCTATGTCAAAAACCCTGAAAGAACAAGGGTAAGAGCAGGAATGAAACAAGTAATAAATATTGTTTGTGGAACCTTCCCAAATTACAGCTGTTTATGTCCCATCTCTGAACTTCACTGATTGGCAATCCTATGTGATTATTTCAGTCGTAAGGGTAAGTCTACCTTGCTGCTTTAGTTCTTGACTATGTTCTTCTCTACATACTAATCTTGGGAAAGAGTTGTTTGCTATTTACTTTTTAGTAAGGGCAATAATTGCCCTGTTTGGAATGCAAAAGACTTGGGAATGTGCTCTTAGAGCAAGGGGCTCGGTTCTGATCTCTGGTTATCTCCTCCACACATACCTGTGGTGCATTACAAATCCTTTCCAATATTAAATCGAATTTAACATTATCAGAGAGCCATCATCATCCTTGCTCCTTGTGAAGAATGGCAGAAGGGCAATACAGCAAAGAGATGGCACTTTTGTATGTGGACTTGATGCACAGAATCCCAGAAGGTGGGAACAAAAAATGTACTGACTTTCAAAGTCTAGAGGGTCCCTGCAGAATTTATATTTGGTACTGATTTACAAGAGATTTATCCAGTTTATTTCTAAACATCCTACCTACCCTATCACTTTATATTTTCTATCGTATGTCCACGTAGTTTCCTTTTGTTGGTGTTCACTTTCAGCATTCTCTTGTATTTATTGTGTTATTTTTCATTATGCTAATTTATACCACTAAAAATATATTATCGTCTTTCTTCATTGTATACTCTCCAGTACCTAACAGTAGGCTAACTGCCTTCACTGTCATCCCTGAACAGAACTATGTGTATCAGTACTTGCCAGCTCATGTGTAAAGCAAAATGTACAATCACTGCCATACTTTTATTTCTGTTTTCTGTCAGTATCCTCATTGCACTGAGGCATTTGCTTCTGTCCATGTACCTTAACACCACACTATCATACAGCAAGATCTCAAATGGTGGGCAACTCACAACGATGCAACGGCTGCAATGATCTGGGCACTGGCTGTATACTACAATTGGCTCATTTCTGTTTCATTTGAAGGCAGAATGGGTAATATTTTGGGTGTCCTAACCTCAAAGCTATCTTGAAACTAATTACTACCTCTGAGCTTTGGAATGCCTTTAAAACCCCTGCCACACTTTCCCTTTCTTGCTGCCACTCTTGCATACAACTTTCTCTCCCTCAACTCTCCACTTGCTCTCCACAGTTCATTTGTTTGCACATACCTCCCTTGCAACCATTACTTGTGTTTGGAATGAATTTCCCCTGGATGAGTTAACACGTTCTCACAGCAGGGCCAGCAAAGCAGGTCCTTGTCAAAAATAGACAGTGTATGTTGTACTTCTCACACAGCAGCTATAACTAATGCTTGAACCTTCCCTTACAAGGGGAATAGCTCTCTGTCCTGCAGAGACATCAGGTTAGCACTGAACAAATTAGCTCAGGTATAGGAACCAGTGTAGCTGTGCAGAGCCCACAGTAGCATCCTGGCTCTCAGGGGAAGCTATGATAATGTGACTGCATGAGAATAATACTACATAATGAACCATAATGAGGCAGTTTCCAGCCTCTGAATACAGGGAGAGCTGGGTCACCAACCAGACCTTTGTTCATCGCATATTAAACAGCATAGAGGGAACGTGCCACAGGGTTTCTGGTGTTGTTGTGAGTGCTGCTGCTGGCTGAGTCTGCCCACCCTTGTTCCAGGCATTATTTCACCTCTTCACAGCTATGGCATCACCTTATAGTAGGTGCCCTCAGATCAGAGATGCCTGTAGTGTCCAAGCACTGCACTTAACCCACTTGGTGCACAGTGTGTTTGTAACCTCAGTAATTCAGAGGCTGCATGTAATTGGAAAAAAAAAACCCAACTCCAGCTTTTCAGATCCTAAAAATAAGAGTGTGAAAATAGTTCACGTCTGATTTTAAGCAATATTTTTCCTGAGTGTTCTGCTGCACATTCTTCCTCTGCCTGTGTGCGACTAACACAGCTCCTGATATCAGTGCTTATCACTGCCAGTGTTGTGTCTCTTCCAGACATGACATTGACAATACATATTTAGAAACTGACAAAGTAAAGAGAGAGAGATGAGTACAATCACTGAATATAAAAAAATAGGCCTGAAAGAACAACAACAACCCACTGAAATCTGCCCAGAGACCTCACCTCAAAATTCAAGGCACACTGAATGCCAGAGCTGAGGGTGAAGCTTCCCAATACAAGCTCACTTTAAACTACCTGAGCCATCACAGTTTTCCTGCTAGAAATGTTGCTTCAGTAGTTAAAAGTCCTGTACAGGCTGGCTGCCTGAATATTCACACAGCTTCTCTGATGATTTTGCAGCCACATTGATCTTCACACTGTTGCAGCTACATGACTGGCAGCTTGTTTAAAATCTCTGATTGCGAGTTTGTGTCATACAATGGAAAACACAAACTCCTGAAAACATCGCCATAAAATGTAATATGAAAGAGAAATCCCAGCGGAACACTGCAAAGCAAGAATGGGAGGCACGGAGAATTGACAAGAGAGACCCAATGTTCTAGTGCAATAAAAGCCTGGAAAATTTAATCAACACAGAAAAGTAAAATAAACTCCAAAATCCCTTACAGGAGACTGATTAACATAATTAAATTAAACTCACAGATTAAGTTAAAGTAAGATTGAAATTTGCTGAGTCCTTTTCAGGCCTGAAGTAAGGCTTATATGGCCTAAAATTTGTCCATTTATTCCATCTAAACCACAAGTCTCATGAGGTTTGGGTCCTGACTACAGAGCTTGCCTGACTTGTAACATCACAGCATCTCAGCTACAGTAACACTGTGACATTACTGACAATTACTGAGAATTAATCAGAGGAATTCAAAACTATTATATTTATGGGGGAAAAAGTACAAATATTAGACAAATGGTCATTTCAGAGCACAATAAAATCACAATGCAAAGTCAGAATTCTCTCAGGCAACTCTACCTATGTAATCCAGCCAAATCTACCAAATCATAAAGGCCTTAAGTAATAAGTGTCTCAAGGCTCAGAAAGAACAGTGTAAACCTTTAAGAAGTTGCAGTAGATTCCATCTGTATTGCCTGAAACACCAACGAGAGGAAAAATATCTCATTAAAAAGTAATAAGAATAAAAAAGAAGATAAACACTGCAAAGACAAACATGGATGAACCAACTTAGACAGCACGAACTAGAGCAATAAGCAGGGAGAACCTGCCAAACTAGAAGATACAAGCAGATCAAACCAGCCATTGCTGAACTATGCTGTGAGGCTATGACTTAAATATTTAACAGTTTTTTACTGACATACTTTTTGCCCACATATTTCCTTGCAAATTTCAAAAGCAAAACTTAGTTTACCCTCATCAGTAAGGCTCACAGGTGCTGCAGTTTGTTTTTGTTTTTGTAAGATGTCTTTTTTTTTCTGAACAAGAAGTCTTTTATAAGAGATAAAATATACTCACAGTGGTTTCCAAATGGTATCACTCTTCAGGTAAATTACTCCAAGCCTTGGACCTAGTGCAGACGTTCATTGGGGCAGGGAACAGAGAGAGGCTGTGTCTGTACCAGGAAGAATCAAAAGGAAAGGTCAGGGGGAAATAATAATTATTTACTGAGAGCAAGAAAACTTGCTACAGCTCTAACTGGCATTCTGTGCTGTGAATACAGCTGGCTGCAGCCTGGTAGTGCTGAATTCCCGCTTCAACCCCTCTGGCCCTGGCTGGAAATGACCACAGGGTCAGTCCCCAGTTACCCCAGTCTGCGCATGCAGCCTAATCTGGAGAAGCAAGGAGGAGAGGGAGGATTAGCCACCAAAGTGCTATCAGAAGGATTCTTTCTGAGAAGTCACTCACTCCAATGGCACGAGCACGGAGCACTGATGGAGAGCTAGCACAAACCTGGCACTCAAGTGCATCTCAGCAGAACAACAAGGCCAGTCGTGTTCTGACCAGCAACAACACTTCCTCAGGACTGAAAGGCAGGAAAAGGAAGGAAAAAATCCTCCTTCGTGTCTTTTGCCATCTTTACATCACAGAAAGCATGGCTCATATCAAAGCAGAAATTCCACTTTTCTCTCATCAGTCACCTGGTCTACTGCAGTGACACCAGGGAAATAACTTACTGCCAGCCTTGCAGGAAAGGTTCAGCTCAGCAGCAGTTTTATCTCTGAAATCGTCTGAGCTAAAAAGATAGTTGGAACCAATGGACTGAGATGGAAAGGGATCCACAGAAAAACCTCAGCTCCAATATTTATTAGAGGGTGATTTCACCATCCAGATCTAAGTTTTTGGAAGTATTTACATTTTTGGGGAGACTTGAATTCCTCTCTAGACTAAGATAGCTCCTCCTTTGCTAGCTTATTTTCCTTTGGTGGCTCACTGTGGGTGTGTTGGGAGTATGTCTGAAGTTGACATCTAGGGACAGAATTAAATCCTGCTCACTTCACTTATGCAAAGAACTCTTGAGACATCAGCATATTCAGTTCTGTCTACAGTAAAGCCACTGGTGCCACTTCCATGAAAAAATGATCTTGCCTACTCTGAGCAGACCAGAAAAGCAAATATTTGTTTTATCAAAGAAATCAAGAAGGTGAATGAAAAATGATAAGAGATGTAATTGTTATTTCACAGGTAGCTAATGTCACTGTGCAAGTTGGAATTTATGTCTGAAAATGCAATACAAAAAACCCCACTGTTTGTGCAGCAGGAACACTCCAATGAGCACCAACAGACACAATGAAGGATTTTAGATGACACTGTAATAATGTACTTCACAAAATATACATTCAGTTTTATGTTCAATTCACACATTTTGTAATGATGATGTTTCTCAGTGCCTGGGATATATACTAAATTCTAATTTCAACAGGCTACATGAAACCTGGCAGCTACATTTTACAGGGGCTCAAGCAAACATTTTCTTTGATTCCAATTTTTTTAGGTTCTCCCCTCTTGGAGTCTGCTTTGAATTGCAAATTAAGTAAATTCAAACACACAGCAAGAAAAAAAATCTACAACTTAGCCTGAACCTCTGAGTTTCCGCAGGGCTTGGGAGAGGAACCACATGCTTCAGGTTGGTTGGAAAGAATTACATACACTTTTGACCAGAACCAAGGATTGAATTTCAAAAGTGCAGCAACGCCTAAGGATTTGTGTAGATTTAAGTCCTTGCTAACACTCAGCATGGCTTACATTCAGGCTCTCCTTCCCACCTGCATATACGCCCCACCTGTTCTGTTAACGCTGACCTTGCTTCTTATATCCACTTTCCACCCATCAGTCTTTCTTTTATTTGGCTATTGCTCACCTTTTTAAGGCATAAATCCCACGTGCCTTAAAGACTGCCTTGTACTTCAGATAATGTGCATTTTTAACTTGTACTAGAAGCAGAAAAATCACAGGATTGGGTCTTTAGTCTTGACTTGAGCACAACTCCTGCTCACTTCACTCCTAATTTCACACAAGAGAAGCCTAAGAACTGCATGTACTAATCCTGCATATTTTGTCACCTCTCTTTTTGTGTCATTATTGCTCTTCCAATCTCTGGGATCCCAATCCAAGTGGCTCTCTCTTGTAGCACTGCCTAGCACTCAATCTGGCTTCATATCAAGGGTCAGACAGACAAGTTGTTAGAGATGGGCTGTTGGAAGTCTTCTACAAAATCTGGGCTCAAAAATCTCTGTGAAAGGCAATACTTAAAATATCTTCATTTTTCTCCACGTCTCAGTTTTTTGCTATGGCCTGGGAAGATATCTCTCTTTCCTCCAGTGTGATGAGCATAAATCACTGAGATCCTCAGCAGTTGTTAGGCACTTTTTAAGTACATAAAATCAACAAAGCAATGGTACTTCTTAAGACATTGGGATTGCAACAGAGAATGAAATAACCCAAATTTTTGTAAAAGACTTAATTTAGCTTTGGCAAAATTAGAGGATAAGGTTCTCTGACCGTAAGAAGATTGGACAAAAAAAGAGACAAGCAGGACAACAGAGGAATGCAATCTGTGACATTGGTTAAGTAACTTCTCCCCTGTCTACCCAGGCTCTTCCACCCAGAAAAGGAAACCATTATGTTTCTGTTCCATGGGGTACTGTGTGCTTAATTAAGATTTTGGAGGACAAATTTTCTGCATGAATGCATTCTAGAAATGCAGACTTTATTACTTAAATATTCCCACTAATGATAGTAACTTGGGCATTTTATATATGCTCACTTTTATTCCACCTTGCTCTTTCCAAATTTTATCTGGTAATTTAGAGGGTGTGAGGAACATTAATTGTATCAGTGTTTTTATTGAGGAAGGTCCATTTTATGAGAGTAGTGATGTACTACAGATTGTGATTTAAGATGTACACTTTAGGTCAGTTTTATACTGACTTCAGTGCAGTTGCAGTGGGCATAAAGTCAGGAGAAAATGTGGTGCTTTACATAATAATGCTGATGATTAATGGGCTCATGGACCATAACTCTATATTCTGAGGCACTGATCCTCCTTCTCCCTCCTGAAATTTGTGTCTTGACCCTTTCATCTCTTGTTAGCTACCTTTCCAGGGCTGTTCATTAATCAGCACCATTGATCTGATGTGGTCTGTCATCTTGTATTACCTAAAACACAGAGAAGCAAGCACTGGCCTGACACTGCTCTTTACACAACACGCCATCGTATTTCCTTTACAGATGACTTAAGTATTATAAACATCAACTTACTGCTTTTGCTTGGTCCCGAAATTGGCTTTTTCTAGATTAGTTCCCTGCAGGATAGTTCTATCTCTCCCCCTGGATGTACTTCTGTCTGCTCAGAGACACCATCAAACACATTCAGTATTCCCTGCTTATTAGGGGCTCTCCTATGTCTGACCAGCAAGGGAAAATCAGCAAAATGGCTCCTTCTCTTTGCTTGAGACCTGGTTCCACTATCTTCTGTTACTTTTTTTTAGTGATTCCTGATCAAGCAGAGTCCAGTTTTTAGTTAATTGCTATTTATTTTATTCCTGCAATAGTCTTTTCTCTGATATTGTCAGAATGCTTCCTTCTGCCTTTCCTCTGATCCCTAGTAATGAAAAAATTAAAAGATGAGCTTCTTGAGAGCTTATTTCTGATTACTCGTATTTGCTGTGCTGGAACAGTGCTGTCTGTCATGAGGAATGGAAAGTAACTTGCCAGTGCCTTGGAAGTTAGCATGTCTGATCTTAATCCACATATTGTTCAGCTCCCTTGAGTCAGGTGGGTTGAGTTTTAATTGATGCATTCACAGTCATGATATAGTTTCAGACTGGGCTGTCTAGGCTAAATTCAATTCTTTTTGGTCACTTTGTCTCTCTGGGAGTAGCATTCTGAATTAAATTCTAAAAGCCATAACAAGAAGGAGGAGATGAAAACAGCAGTGTTAGCCATCAACAAATACGATTCAAGAATCAACTTTCTGCATGAAGTGGGTTATTCCAGATACATTTTACTGTTTCTCTGTAAGGAGAAGGTACATTGTCTGCTAGGACTGACTATGGCATTTATATTGTATGAACAAGATTAGGCCATTGATTACCTCTGGGTAGATATCCAACCCCAGTGTCTCAAAAATCAAGACAGACTGAGATATAAAAGCCACCGTTCAGCAGAGGCCACAACTTGTGCCAAAAAACCGACAAAAATTTAGCAGCACAGGACATGTTATGAGAAGGCCCATAAGCATGGACTTTTCACAGTAGTCAAGGCTTCATTTCCAAGAAGAAATGGCTCATTCCTGTATTCTACTGGGAACACAGTATGTCCACTATCAGTGTGGCCTAAAAATCAGAAATTAATTTGTTAATGGATTAGACATTTACAGAAAGACTGTTTAAAGAGGCTGGACTGCTCTAACCTGGTAAAGGCCAATTTCCTACATGGACGTGTTTGCAATAGCACTTGAGAAAAAAAATCTCTCCCTGAAGTCCCAGAGGTACTTACTGAAATCCAGACTAGCAAGGTAGTTTGTAGGAAAGTCTACATTATGTTCCCGCTCTTTGTCTCACAAGCCCTCTATTACTTGTATGCATCAGTTTCTATTTCCCTTCTTTCAGTGCCTTTTATCTGATACTGTAGAATTTCACTGCTCTTAAGCTGCAATTAAGTTTGGTTTTAGCACTCGGAATGGGCATTTTTGAGGTCTCCTTTTTGTCTGTTGATTCTTCTGATATTTCTTTCTATTTGCAAGCAGTACTCTCAGTGTAACAGCTAATGATGCCTAAGAGTTCAGGTCAAAAAGGATAATTCTTCTCCTGACTTCCCTTTCCACTTCCCATGCTGAATCCTCTCCTTCCTGGGGCGGTGGTACAAGGTCTCAGCCCAGAACATTCTCTCTCATTTAAGATCTGAGTGCTGCCTATTTGCCACTAATGAAGATCTCATCATGCTCAGTGTGTTGGGTGTGTAAATTCCACACCTGCAGGTGTGGCAGGTGCCAAGCAGAACGTGCGCCGTTCTCTTGGGTGCTCTTTGCAGGGGGCAGAGCAAGATAAAACCATGCTTGGCAATGTTAAGCAACTGTTTGGACTTTGCACACCTGATTTGAAATGAAGATAACTGCTACTTGGAGGAGGAAACTACATGTCAGTAGTTGGTAGGCCAAATCAGAGCAGGAGCAAGTCACCAAAAGCCCTAATGTAACATTCAGCTAATGGTTTAAATGAATACAAAAATCTGTGATGCCAAACTGAACCATGGCAGTATGTCAAACCACACGTGGTAACAAGAAGAAACAGTATTGTATGCATACATAGATATATAACCATATATTTATGTATGTATGTAGAGTTATATACATGATCATTATTTTAAAATTATCTTATTCTGGTAAAACATTGCTGGGTATAAAACATGGCATTCTTTGTATTCCTACTATGGAGCTTTCACAGTTGTACCTGAATGCTGAGTGAAACCACGTAATTTTCAAAGCAGTTCATTAAAGTGGGGTGTGACTGAAGCAAACAGATAAAGTCTTAATTTTATTGATGTTGGTGTGGAATATGGAATAAATCATCTGTGCTCAGTGGAACTGCACCTCCATAACCTTTCCCGGGAACAGACTGACTTGTGGGTAGTGCTTGTATACTGCAAGCGTTGTTGAATCTTGAGTACTACTTTTCTACAGATACTTAGTATTAATAGAAGCAGCTTGAGGGTATAAACAGCCTCAGGCATTTATGTGTTGATGCTGTAGGTTACAAGGCGTCAGCATTATGGCATGAAACTCAAAAGGTTCGTGGGAGGGGAACAAGTAAGGGGTTCAGGTTTTGAAGCCGTGAACACTCAAGATGGCCAGTGCAATCAGAATATTGTCTTGTTAACAAGAAGGCGGCACTCGGACAACATAACACTGCCTTGCTACCTTAAACAAGAGTCTCACAAAACTAAAGGTAGAGTTGTACTGCAATTAATACCAATGTTTCTGAAACTGAAATATGAATTGCCATCACTGCAATCACAAGAGACGAAGAAAATGTGTAGAAATTAAATTGTTACAGTAATATATCCGCCTAAGCTACTGCTTTGGCTAGATGAGCCAGATTAGCTCATGACAGATGAGCTTCATGAACATTTCATTGCCAAGGAACCCTGTCAAAATATTGGTGATTTCTCCGAATCTGTTCAACATCATGGAGATGTCAAACGAAATCTGAAAGGACATTATTTTTCAGGAAGAACAAAAACAATGAAAGCAGACGAAGAAAATGAGCTGAGTTTCTTCCTCCTCCTCTACATGTTACTTTGGTTTCATTAAATGCTGTCCTTGCAAATACTTTGGCATAAACCCTGAAACACTTTAGTCTCATAGATGCTGGTGAATTGCAGAAAGTACTGAAAGTCCTTAAAGAACAGACCTCCCTGTTTCAGTAACCATGTTTTCAAACAGTGTATTTTCACTGAGGTGCAGGGACTGCGTAATCTCAGCACACAACAGTTTAATCAAGATTTCCACCACTGACACTGGTTATGCCATACCCGCGTCCCTCCTGGTCACAATGGTACAGCACTTGGTGCATCAGTGTCTGGCCACCAAGCTTGTGGTTCTTATGCTGAAAGATGATCTCAATCACAAGTCAGAAGTACCCTTTCATGAATATGGAACATGATACAAAACGGTAAGTGATAAAAGTAATTAAATACTGTTTTTTTCATGGGTTGTTGTTTGCAGAAACTATGAGATACTGTTTACATTAATTAAAGGCAGAATTCCATGTAGGACAGTGGAATAAATTTCAGCTATAAATTTCAGTAGATTTGATCCATTTGTTACAGGACTATCCCCTTCAAGGCAAACTAAGAAATAGAAGTTTCACTGATACATCTGGTTTTCTCAAGCACCAAGGGCCAGGTTATCAAATAAACAGAAAAGCTGAACACCCTCCTTTCCCCCTAAAAAACCCCTTAGCGTCTTCTTGATAGAATTCCTTCTTCTCCCTGAGATTTCATTATGTGACTTGTTTCATAAGGAGATGAAAATACTCACACAATTTTTATCTGACTTTACTAGAGGAAGATATATATTAAAACCCACATTTGCGTGGATTCTGAGGTGCAAAGTCTGAGACAAGGAATCTTTTCCTTAAGTTTTAACATTTTTACCACCACTGCCTGAATGCTGAGCTAAACAACCGTGTTACTGTCAGTTATGAAAAAATTAAAATAATTTAAAAAATTTTTTTGGTTGTTTTGGATGACTGTCTCTGTCTCTGAAGATTTCCATTGCTAGTCATTCATTAAAGAGTCGGTAACCAACACAGTGAAAAGACTAGGTAAAAAGCACCGCAAATGTGTTTTCCCATACCATCTTTCCTGTGTGTTTGCTGCCTCTGGCCTCAAACTGTACAAATGAAAGCTTGTTTGATTTATGTCAAAAACTATATATAAAATATCACACAGGATCCACAGAGAAACCGAGTCACTCTGGGCTTTAGTTTCATTATCCATTGAGGAATAACTGACTACAGCCTTGGAGTATGTAGAACTGATCAAAGCGCTTGCTTCTTCACAAGCAAAGAGAAAACCACTGTAGATTTCCTGTTTCATGCTTCAGTGCCAAAACACAATGAAAAAGTTCTAGATGAGTATGTGAATTATTCTAAAACATTGTTCAATCAAATCTGATGGTTATGCGCATTTGTGAAACTCATCATTTGAAATGTCAAGGCACTGACAGCAGTGTGTCCTGAGGTGTGATGTATATTTGTGATAATTATTTGCTTTTTAAAGTTATGTATCATCTGCATCAAACCAGGATTTTTCTTAAGTGTGCCTGAAATGTAGAGATGTCAGTGCCAGCTGCGTTATTCAGATCTGGGTTTTAAACACCCTGTGCCAGGAAAACACAGAGTCAGGATATGACTACAATGCCATTTTTAAGGCACTCTGAGTTATTTTTCACTATTCTCTTAAAACTGTACATGGTGTGGCTGATTGAGAATGATTACTAACATTAATAGTAGCTGAAGTGATTTCTGTGCAGTATATGCAGCATGATGCATTAAGGAAAATAACATAGCAATAATTGCTGTTTTTACTTCAGTATTAGCAAGTGATACTTTTGGGATTTATTGTAATTCAGTATTCAGCTCTCTTCTGTGGCTCTTAGGGCTTCTGAGCCCTTCTCTGGTCATTTCAAAACTTTTTTGAATGAAACTGAAGGCAGTTGGCTCTGTTGTTGGGTAATTTCTGCTAACGTAGGAGGGCTGTCTCCTGAGTGCTAAAAAGACCATTTGCAAATCTTCAGCATTTTCTTCCTTGACAGCAGAAGTTACTATCCAGAATGGTTTAGATGATACTGAAATGAAATTTTACAGGGGATCCACAATCTTCCAAGAGGAGGCATGGTAGGGAATGGCAGTGACTTTAGGAGACCTGATAGCAACTTCCCCACCTTTTATTTTTGGAAAACGATACTGTAAATAACCACCCCACCAGTGTCTGAACTCAACATTTTTTCTTATCAGGAAAGAAATTCTGTGAGTAGGTGATTGAGTTTTTGACTGTAGACAATCTGGCAGCTACCTTACTCCTGCTATTTTGTGACAGAAAATCTTATAAGAAAATGGCCAAGATGAACAAAATTATCAGGATGCTTGCAGATATTCTGATTTCTGCTACGACTGGCAAGAAGTACCACAGGAGATGGATCAGGAATCTTAGCTGTAGGGGAGCTTAGAGCGATTCTAGTTCAATCAGATTTCACAATTTGCTCTAATGAAGAGCGCTGGCAGAAGTTCAAAGCTACTCCAGGTCTCGACTCTCCCTCCACATTACTATAAAAATGTCTGTAGAAGTGTTAACTGCAGAGGAGCCAAAAGTTGTTTTGGTTCCAGTCTTTCCCAGCAGGAGTAACTGAGAAAATAGAGTAGGAGTGCTAGTTCTGCTCACAGCTCCCTCAGCCTCCTGCAGAACACCAGAGAAGTTGCTGGGAACATGGCAAAGTGTGTGCAATGCTGTCACTCCTCACAGCTCCTGCAGCCTCAACCACACCCTGCAAACAGCACCAATACAGATGCTTCGGCTCAGTAGCTCCAGAAGTCTTTGGAATTAGCGTCAACCTCCACAACTGATAACCTGAAGTCTATTTGCAAGCAGAAGGTATCAGGAGGATGGCTGTGTTCAGCCAGCATTGATTTCTTTAGCCTTTTGTCTGTGTCTGCTTTCTGTCTCATTTGGAGGTGGCTACTGTTACTACAAGTAGCATGAATCATGTCTCTGTTAAAAAACAGAGCTCCAATTGTCTTACATAACCCCTGGTAACTGCATGTCTAATAATAGCAAGCCATTCCCAGGTAGGGATCCTGTATCCCAGACCTGGACACATCCACATGCATGCACACACACATATTCTTATTCCCTTTCTACACCTCGTTTCTGGGAAAGAGTGAGCTTTTCACATGCAGTGTGCAGTTCTGAGCTGCAGGACATAGCAACTATTATTTAAAAATGCCATTTTCACTTATTGCCTTGAGAAGCCAGTCTGGTATGTGCAATTTGCTTCTCAGCCCAAGCAGCGAGAAGGAGTGAAAAAAAACCCCAACAGCTCTGTTTGGTTTTGAGAGAACACTGAATGGTGAAGGCTATGGTTGGATCTTGTCCTGAAAGCTCGAGTCTTTCTAGGTGTTAACTCTCCTTCTGTCTCTTAGAGAAGGCCCACATTTTAATAACGTACTTCTCATAGTTCTGACAAATCCTTGTTTTTACACCTCTCAATTCACCCCTTGGAAAAGTAAATGACAATATGCAAATCCCTCATTACTGCAAGGCTAATAGATAATGTGGCAAATCAATGATGAGGTCTTCAGATTAAACTTCTCTACAAATTGAAAATATTATTCTTTTCGTAATCCATGAGTGGTCTACAGAAGGAAGGAGTTTCTAAAGATTACTCCGATGTCACAAAATTCTGAACTTTCATTCAGTAGGAGGTCATCCTTGCATGACTACCTACAACTAAATCAAATTACTGAGCACCGTCCAGACACTTGCTGAATGCTGACGGGATTGATGTCGGGACCACTGCCCTCGGGAGCCTGTTTGCAAATGGAGTGGTTCTAGATTGTTTCACAAGCTTTGCCAAAGAAACCAGTTCCTTCTGACCTCCCTTATCATCAATCACCATTTCTGGACATCTAAACTTGAATTATATGCTATTACCAACATAAGAGCCAGATTTCAGTTATCTCTGAAACCTCTGTATTCTCTCATTTTAAGACACATCTTGGAGCCAGGGATCTGGAAAGTCAGTTTCACTTCTGAATTTGTTCAGAAATTCAGAACTGAACTGAGAGTTCAGTTTAGGTTCATCTTTTCACACTGCATGAACAGAACACATGTGTGAAGAAACTTAGGTGGTGACATAATAAAAAATGTTCTCCTTCAGCTTTTATTTCTAAATCTATTATCTTAGCTCAGATAATCTTTCTTGAAAAACATCAAAACTTAGTGGATCAGATATTCAGACTCTGGTTCTATGCCTGCCTCTGACCAAGGCATGTCATACTGCATGCCAGGCAGTATCTTTGGAGAAATCCTACTTTCTGTTTTCTCCGGATCTATGGACAACAAGTTACAATTTGGTATTGTTATTATGGCATCAAGTGTCTTACTTCTTATGAATCTTTGGATCTACAAATCACCTTATAGTAGAGTCAGACCTGAACTAAACCTAGACTGTATTTGAATTCACAAAGTGACTGGTCTGGCCAACAATTGCCCTGGTCTGGCTGACTTTCATGGATGCCCTCCCACTAAGTTAGTCTACAATACTCATATGATCTCCCACAGATTTCTGTGGGTAGAACTGGGAAAAAAAATGGACTGATACTTTTATTTGTCATCAAATAAAAGCCTACAGTTCAGCAGCAATAAGACTACAGTGAAAAGTCCAAAGACCCAAGCAAGTGAAAAAAACCAAATCAAACAAGCAACCTACTGAGTTGTAAACTGTAGTTTATCAGTATCATGCAGTCATGAGCTGACTGTGTTACTGCCCTAGGGTAAGAAGTTCTTACCTTCTCTGTAGGAAGTCAAATTAATTTGCCTTCACTATCTGGTAATCCCTTTGTCAAGCAGTAAGAAATTCAGATATTGGCCCTCTGTGTTACAATGTATTCTTTGGAAAGTTGAAAGAGAGAAATGAATGGAAACCACAGAACGTGCTTCAGTTGCTGAACTTGCAGCATTCTTGATTGAAGAACAGTATTAATATTTTAATTGCTGATCATAACACTATGTCCCAGATTCCAGCTAAGCACCTGAGAACACAATGGATCTTATGCAGTCACGATATTTTTATTAGGACTGAAACTCCTGTAGGAAACAATTTAACTGGCGACCCAGTAAAGGGTTAAACAAAAGTTAGACTCAAGTTTCCAAAGCCATCTGAACTGGCTTCAAGAAGACATGAAATATCTCTGCATCTGGAAAATGGAACTTGCAATTGACTTTTCTGTACCATCTGCTCTCAAGAACATTTTCTGCTTGGGAGTTGCATAAGCAATGGAAAGAAAGCACACAAACAACTTCCTGTACCATGTTTTCGGTCACTTGTAATGACGCATTACAAAGCAAACCAGCTAAATATGCACAACTGTGCCTCACTCCAGATGACAACATGTATTATATAAGAGCAATGCCTGACAGAAAGACACTTATTTCAAGATATCACAACACAAAGAGCACTCAAGGGGAAATATTCTCTACATGTGAGTGTTGGGGGCAAGAGCCAGGGAGAGTTTTGCATCCATCTCAAAAGGCCAAGAGTAGTTCAGAAAAATCAAAAAGCAGACATTTTTTGGTTTACAAAGTAAAATGATGGAACTTGTTGCATGTCCTTCTGTAAAGGGGAATTTAACTTGTAATGAATATAAACTTTTTGTTGTTATTTAATGTCACTTTAATGCATTTTAGATTCAAAATTATTCTTATCCCAAAAGCTTTCAAAAATATAATTTGTTTAGATTTGCTTTGTTTGTCTGTTGGGAAGCCATGGCCTGATTTAATCTTGTATTGTAGCATAAATAAAACAATATCCCAAGAATTAAGAGCAGTTTAACCAGAATAAAAATATCTACCTCTCCAAATGAGTCCCAAGCCTTTAAAACTGCATGTATGTATGTATGTATGTATGCATATATGTGTTGGCCTTTCTCTTTCCAGTGACTGCACTAATGGAATTGGATGGAGACATATGGGGGAATCTGAGTATCTGTGCAAATGCAGGGAACTGCTGAAGAGGGGCTGTAGCCTGGACTGAAGCAGAGTGTGCAGCTAAAGAAGGTAGTTTGCCTCCACTTGGGGGTGTTTGTGAAACTGAAGGCGAGATGAGTTTCCTCATTAATGAACAGACTCAGCTCAGTCATCAGTGTAGATCTGACCTGGTTTGGGCATGGGCACAGGATCGCATTACTGTTAAATTAGCAGGAGTTTGTGTTGCTGCAAGAGACCAGACGATACCTAATCTAGCCTGAAGTCACAGTGCCGCAGACAGGTGACACCTGATCTGACATCCAGTCTGCCATAAAGATAATCCATTTGTTCTGAAAACATTCAAATTGATGTGTGAATTTATCCTGGATCAACATTTTCTGTTACACAGCTACAGTGGTTTTGATACAGTTTTATGACCGAGATCCACTGTGGAGTCAACCTACACAGCTTCAGAAACTGATTCTGCATGGAAACAACCAAATCTATCATTCTAAATCAGGGGGTAAATCTGGGGGTGCAAACAGCTCCAGGAAAGACAAAATCCCCCACCTGGGAAGCACATTGTCTTTGTAAAGACTAGCCGTGGAAGAATAAAGGGATTCACTTCCAAATCAGTATCTATTGCTTTCCATAGGCCAAAAGGACTTAGAACACCACATTTTCTTCCTACCTTCAAAATACAGTGGTTTTATTGTTAATACACGGTTTTCCTGGATAATGAACCCTGCAGTCTAGAATGTGCAAGATTAGATAATTCTCAGGAGACAAGTCTGCCTCCAAGAAAATATCTCAGCCCATGGCAACAAATTCTCAGGTTAATAAAAACTGTTTTAAGATTTCAGTTGAATTAAGGAGGTGCACAGTTCATACAGGTCACCACTGCATGGGAGGGAACATCAATATGTTTTCTGTATCTACTGTTCATTAACAGCAAAACCTTGTTCATATCCTTTTTACAACAGCATTCTTCCTTTCCTGCCTAGCCCCCTTCCTGACTCTAATGCCTTACACCTCCATCCATCAGAGGGACACCATATAAAATTTTGTTCATAATTACATTGGCAAGTCTCCCCTAGTTTTCATGAAAGTTACATCCTCATAAATGAGAGCAGAATTTGGCCCTCTGTCTTTTCAAAAGGAAGACTAACGATCAAATAATTTTCTCACATCTCTGTTTGCACTTTCACAGTCTGGTTACATTGATTTGTGTCTCATAAGTAGACATTTCCTTTGTTGGTTACAAATCAATGTTATAGACCTAGCCTGCCTGCACATTTTCCCCTTCCCTCTTACAGTGAGAAAAACAAAGTACAGCTTCAATTCCTCTTCCTTTATAAATGTGAACTTCCTTGATGAAGCATGAGAGAAACAGATAAAATTCCAGCTCTCCCTCAAAAAACAGGAAATGTCTGTGCTAAATTTCTAATTACCAAGAAGCTTTATGGTATGATAAACACCTTTATCATTCCAGTCCTGTGACTGCTTTATTAACCTAGCTATAATTCTCTCCTTCAGATATCACAAGACTTCCCAGGGCAGCCCACTGTGATATCACAGACAGCTATGACTTCATGGCATGAGTAAGGAAAAAAGAGGCAAAGGTTTTTAGTCTGCAGATAGACTGAGCTGCCCCACAAATCTCCAGGAAAGGACAGAAAAGAAAAGGGTTTGCAATTGGTACCTGAGAGGCAATGAGATTTTTGACTGCAGTGTGAAAATACAATAGTGAAGATAGATGGGTATTTCACTGCAAATGGATACACGTGATAATAGAAAAGGAGTAGTAAGAAACAGAGCCATCAATCATACCAAGTAAAAGAAAGTAGAGGTGTAAATGTGGAACATATCAGTTTGATTTTCCTTTATTAAAAGTGAAAAATAAAGTTAAAAAAGAAGAGTCAAAGCAGCTTCAACTCAATCTCATCAATTTTAATGCTATGAAGAAGTTTAGTGAGTGACGGTTCCACCAATTTGATGGAAAACTCATGACTGCCAAAATGTAAACAGAAATTGTTTAGAGCTGGCAATAATAATGATGATGGTGGTGATTATGATGATGATGATAATAACAATAATAATAATAATAATAATAATAATAGAATGTGAGATCAAAAAGGAAAAGAAAAACTTTACAAATATGGACACAGCTGCCACCACCATCAAAGAACATCCTCACAAGTCAAAAGGGAATTCTATTTATTTTAAAGAACAGCATTAGGAATCAGGAAATCTGGGTCCTACTTACACCTCTTCTGGGGAATCTATGCTTGGCCTTGACAAAGATATTTCAGTCTCTGTGCTTCAGCTTCTCTGTAAGACCAATCAAGATAATAATAGATCAACTTCACATGCATCTTAATTCATGGGTTCAAACTTAAAGTTTTTTATGTAGAAACTATTAAATGGCAGGAAAGACAAAAAGGAATGTGAAGATTTGAGCAACATTTGAAAAAGAAATTTCACAACTCAACCATCTCAAATTGCAGGAAGAGAATAAATAAGGTCCTTTTTTGCATTTTATTTCCAAAGGGAGTGTAAAGCTTCCCAGCCAAATGGGCACAGAAGTTGCCCCTGAAAACACAAATGTGTAAATGGTGAGAGGGAGCCCTGGCTGGCTGCAACCTTGCAATGTTGTGTTCATGTGCCCATTCCCTGCAAGATACCACCACACTGCTGGCCTGGTGGGGAAATGAGAAGTTACAACAACTTGGAGAGTTGCCTATTCGCACAGACTCTTGACACAGCAGTTCAGGCAAGAAACCTGCTCTAAGACTTTGAGGACCAACCATTTGGTCGCTCTGTCCCACCAATCCACAGCCTTAGGCACCTACCTGTTTTGCTTGTGCTTAAAATTGGCCTAGCTTTCTAAAAATTTTGAGTTTTTTAATACTAGATATGGTGGAATAGGCCTTGACAGAGTAAACTAGATATTTTAACAGAAAGAAAGACAGAGACATGCAAAATAAGAATGTTAAAATAAAAGGTTCCAACCCCTTTTTACTTAGACATAAATGACAAACAGAAAATACCAAGATGCCATGAGTCAGACCGGTAAAATCAAATATGTTCATCAATGTCTGTTGCAACTTTTGTCTCTAGTAAGAGTTTTGAAAAACCTCAAAGAGACAGAACTGCCCAAATCAGTTTACTGATTAGGAATATATCTACCAAAACCCCTAAGCAGTGATGTGTTACCAGCTCAAAAGGACTAGCTCAGCCCTGTTCAGCTATAGGACAGAGAGAACTCAATATGCGTTTCAACACAAATATATTTATTGCAGCTTGTTTACAGCTCCTGGTGCCTTTCACTGTTTTCTGAGTATTTTTCTTATCTTGCACTATCAAAGTTAGCAGACAGTGGAGAGGTATGCATCTTTTTCTTATCTTATCCTGAACAGGCTTCACTAGCAAGGACATAAATTCTGTCTTTTCAATACCAAGATACAATTAGCACAGAGGTCAAGACACTGCAGTGAGCACAAAGGTCACAAGTAGTTCTGCTACCCAGGGGGTTTCAGAGCTAAACATGAACTCAAAGCACTCAGGGCATATGGAAATGCAAAAGCATTTTTTACATCTGCACATATGCATGTCAAGAGTAAATATTTAAGGAATGAGCAACATGGTAACAAAAGAACACCACAATGTTTGTAAGCATTATGGGGATCAAAATATGCAACTGACAAGTGGACATGGACAAAGTAGGTTTACCTGGTGGAGCGCATTGGAGAGAAATGAAGCCTTGCCTTTTACACTTCATGGATTTTAAAAAGCTGCTCAGATTATTTGTTTACTTTAACCTGATATCTGTTCCTTTAACAGGAAGTGCCAAAGCAAAATTTGTACTGGAATACAAACACCTTCAAAAATTCCAGAGTATCTCAACATGGCATTTCTCTTTAGTTCTTTCTACATAGTTGTATAGATAAACATCAAAAGTGAAATATTTAGGCTCAAGTCACCCAAAGGCTGGAAAATGCCCACACTGAGTGTGCATGTTACTTGAAAACCTAGTCTCATGAAGATTTATTACTGGTGTGAATGTTTTCAAAGAAGGCTTGGATAGACTTAGCCAGCGAAAGGTGAGTGCCAGTATTTCCTACACACTGGAGCAAGTAGCCTCAAAAATCCTGGCCTCACCGGGTTAGCTCCAAAAGCAGGTGGAGCTGAACTGTTAACTGAAGTATTTGAAACACACCAACCCTGAGAGGATTATACTGAGCTTTGTGACAGCTGCACTTGAGGAGAAAGAGGGAGGAAGGGGGCTGAAGAAGCCTCAATGGAAAATGAACAATTCAGATCAACAGGCCCGGAGGCTTCTAAAGAGAATCTTTTAAAGAACCACAGGCAATGGCCACAGTCTAGACTGAACACATAGACAAAAGTTAAGACAAATCATCACCATTAAAAGCTAAGTAATCACAGCACATAACAGCAAGATACAGCAATAGTCTCTCTGTCTCTGCTCTGACGTGAAAGCACCTGGAATGTGACATTTGTTTCTGGGCACCTCCTCATCAGAGTGATTGGAGACAGTTCAGAGAAGAGCCTCATAAGCAACCAGCGTGGTGGAAAGACTGAGCTATTAGGGAAAGAAATTAAGAGCTACATCTGCAATAGCCTGGTTACATGCCAGTGACGATCAGATGAGGGGAAAGGCATGAGAACAAGCTGCATATAATTGAAAGGTGTGAATAATAACAACAACAACAACAACAAACCCGCCAAAAACAAAACAAACCCCCACACAAAAAAGAAACCCAAAAGAAAGAAAAGAGGGTAGCTAATAATATGAAGGTATAGGGATGAAATTAAGACCAGTAACATGAAGCTGAAATTCCAAGGAGCAAAATATTATAAACCTGAAAAGTAGTCTCCTTAGGGATGGAACGGAAATTTGACTGTGTTAAACTGACCTAGACAAAACACTAGACATGCAATGCACACAACCCTCATTGGCCCTGGGGAGATGGGCTGAGCAGGTCTTGATTGTTTTTCCAGTTTGATGATGATGACTCCAAGGTACACTGTGTTTTTCTGGTCTAAAACCCATCCATAAAATTATGAAAACCCATGAAACACATTTTGCTAGGTTAGAAGATGATTAACCAGAAGGAGACTTAATTCACGTTCATTGGATAAGCCTGTGAATTAGGCAGAGTTGTATATGAAGAAAGAAGTAAAAAAGCAAGGAATAAAACCTACCAGGTTGAGGAAATGGCTTTTAGCACTAGGTTCCCAAAGAGGAATTGCCACACAGCGTGGATAATCCATTGCATAAAAAGAGAGCATTATATATGGATCTGGCAACAAGATGTGAGAATGGAGTTGGGGAAATGACTTTAAAGCATATTGTGACCTCCTGAATCATGAGTTGGCGAGTCTATGGAAAGGTTAAATGCTTGTGTCACAAATCCAGAAACCTGAGTGTGCAAAAAGGGAGCTCGTCTCTCTAGAAAGTATTCTAAGAAAGTAAATGACAGACAGACAGAGTGAGCCTTGCACTCTTCCATAATATTGAACCATGGATTTAAGCCTATAAAAGAAAAAAATAACACTCCACTTACCAGAGTATTGAAATACTGTAAAAAGCTGCACATACAGACCAAAAGTATGACAGAGACATGCAGGGGATGGCATTGAAGGGAGTGCAAATGTCTGGACACAGTGAGATGAAACATTGCTGTCACTTCCTATCCATAACCTCCCCAGCAGCAAGCAGTGCAGACAGGAAAACCACCAGCTAAACCTGAGACATCGAAGTTACTGCATAAAATAAATCAGATCCTGACTGATTTTAGCCTGCATTGGAAATAATCCTTAGGTTTTTTAACTGGAAAGTAAAGACCTTATGGGTGAGAAGCAAGGGGAAAGTCAAGACGTAAACTTTTTATTGACAGTTTTCAGCAAGTAGAACAAAGTCTCTCTTTGCAGTAGTCATGTTATCAAAGAGGAAATTAGGTTAGTAGTATCTTCATTTGAGTGGCATCTGGTTTTATATTTTTTGGAAGCAAGGGGAAAAAAGACAACCTTCTTTGAGCCAGAGACATTAAGTGATTTAACTCCCCTGTGGCCTTACACAGGAGGGGCTACTTCAGATTTCATGCTACCATGTAGCCCTGACAAGGCAGCAACTTCCTGACACTTCACTTGGCCTGAGGTCTTAGGAGTACAGCACTGCTGACTGTTGGTTCCTTCCACGGTGTGAAGGGAGAATATCTCACAAGGTTTCATGTGACACTATACAAAGGTCATATTGGCTTCTGAGTTATACTTCTGCTAACTTTCCTCACTGGTCAAGACATCCAGAAAACTTTCCCCTTGCTCTGCTTTCAGAGGCCCAACTCCAAATTCAGCATTAAGATACATCTGTGAAGAAGTTTAGCTGGTTGCACCAGCAATGCTGCTTCCTGCACAACATGGTAAACATAAATGCAGTACTGATTACATTGCAAATCATGCCCCAAGGCTGGAGGTCCAATGAAACAGTGATTTCAGAAGCAATATCAGATAAGGTATCCTCATTACTCTCCAAGCCATTGCAAAAAATTACCCCCTGATCCCTGCAAAAATTCGTGATTTAAAGAAAGATTGGTGGTCTCTGTTTGTAGCTTGACTCTACAAACATCTGTGCTGAGACGAATGGGAGAGTTGTGCAATATGTTGGCAAATCTGAGCAACCAGAGAGGGAAATTTATTCAACTGATTTGGTCTCTGAAGCCCATGTATTGACTAACCACAGCCTGTGCTCTTTATTAGCTTTCTGCAGGTCCCTGCTAACTAATGGTAACCTGTCCATCTGCAGAACCAAATATAGGTTCTTTTAAAGAACAGAAGGGAATTCCTGCTGAGCCTGACAGAAGACAAATCCACCATGTGTCTGCCTGGTGCCGAGGAGTCTTATGACAAAGGTGGCTGCAGGCTGGGTGTTTATTTTCCAGCTAACCTCTACACTTATAAGACTCATGTAGTAATTTATGGCTTACCCCAGCATCCACAGGGCCAGCATCCTAAAGCCCCTTGTACATCACAGAGGACCTTCCAAGCAGCTGACAGACACTTGTGACACCCATTCTGGCTAGGAAAAAAATATGAGGAAGAAATACAATGTTGCTCACTCCCCCAGGTGCAAGCTAATTTTAGAGTTCATCCTGTGAGTCCTTATCCAGTGGATGTTTTAATTACCTTTAGCCTGTCCAAACCAGCACTCCTGCCCCTATGTGTACTGCTGATATGACTGACAGCTGAGAGCTTTTCTAAACACCATTGCAGTCACTAGCAACTCAAACTGCCTAAAGTGGTGTGATTTTTATCACTTTGACAATACTTATGACAACTTCCTTTAAGTGTAAAGGGATTGTTAAAATTTACTAAGATTTTTAAAATAAGCATACCTAGAAGTTTCATGTGTGTATGCAAATGTTGCCTAAAATCTTATACAAAGAACAGTGTGACTTTGTTTCATACCAACATTGAAAAAAGGCCTCTCAGCTCACAGAAACAATCTTGGCCCTCCTCTCCTCAGTTTAAATAGCCTTCCACCCAAGCCTGGGAAAATAGATAGGGCTCTTCCCCCCAGTAAAACAATACTGGACGTTCCTCAAGGAATGGTGCACCACTGTAACCAGTGAGACAAGGTATGGAAGAGAATCAATTGCAGAGCTAATCAGGCTAATTCAGCTTTAAGAAAGCAACTAAACTCCATGAAGCCCCTCAAAGGTCAAAAAATATTACCAAGATTATGTCTGAGAATGACCTAGAAGCCAGTGTCATCCAGAGAGTGCTAAAATATTAAATTCTATGCAAGCAAGCACTTGCTCTTGTGCACAAGCTGAAGTTTTCAAACCATCCCCCACAGAGATAATCATAGTAGGATCCACAATAAGAAAGATCTTGTTACGATACCTCCCAAATACTAATGCAAACAACACCATGCTTCTATATTCAGAAGGCATCTACATCTCTGACAAGTCTAAGATTTCTGAGACCACAGCAATAAAAGACAGTCAAATGCAAGTAGATCCTAATTTCAAAATACAGGTATGTTGGCATCCAAAAGGTGCAAAGATTTTTTTTTTCTTCTGGATCAGAATGTGTTAGGTATTAGAAACCTAATCTCTATTTTATGTCTGACTCAACTCCTGCTAAAATAAGATATGCTGGTGGACCCAAATGGAAGCCTAGGACATTTAAAAAAAATTGTTAGCCCTTACTGGGCTTGGTTGGATATGATACATAAAGATGATTTTTCAGGCAGAAGCAATGAGCATGGCTCCACCCAATATAAACTGTGGTTCTGCTAGAACAGTCCCTTCAGCAGAGATCTGCAGACCCTCCCCTGTGTACCTGACCGTCTGCACACTGCCAGTGTAGGTGAACTTACTGCTGGTGCAACAGATGTTAAAGCAGGCAAACCTGACTCCCAGAGCAGAGGGATTAATGGGGCATTAACATCAAGGCCCCAGTAGTCATGGCCATTTAAATGCTAGCAGCTTTAGGTAAGTTAACCAAATCTCGAGTTTACTGTGTGAGCCACCAGCACTTTATTATGGAACATTTGGGGCCAAAACTTGCCCCAGGGTATACATGAAGTCATCTCAACAATGCTAATGGAAATCCATGTGCTATATATTAGAAAAGCAACTGGTTCTAAATAGTGCTAATTTAAAGGTTGCCTTTTACTCAACATCCTTTTATTATTTACATTATTATTTACATTATATGACAGTTGCCAAGATTCATCAGCTGGGCTTCAGTTTACATTCCCACAAAATCGATTAAAGAAAAGCTTGGTTTTAAAGCCTAGCAGCTTGAATTAATGTTCTGTTAAATCTGACAGATTTTGTCCATGATTCTTTATTGACCCTTGTACTTTCTTTGACACCCTTGTGATGCACCTTTTCCCAACCAAAGTGTATTTCATGGTCTAGGGATGGTTTGTGACTGAGGGAAGAGTATTTTCACCTCCTCTTCACCTCCCAGAGCAGTATTTCAGGACTCATCAAGAGGTGTGCCATTAAACCTAAAGCATGCTCATGGCTCCTCTCACATTGCAGCAAACAGATCTGTCAGACTTCAATCTACTGAGCAGCAGGTAAACACAGATTTTGTTTTAGCAGCTCAGTTACAGCTAAGTGAGCATCTGCCCTGGCTGTACACAATAAACCTTCTATTTCAGAAGAGTATAATTGTCATTGTATTCCCTTGTCCTTTGAAACTTTGAGCAGGAGGCTTCCCTGATATCAGCCTGAGGGGCCACTGCAGTTTTTAGGATATTAACCCCCCCATATTCTTCCCAACTTGTTATAATGTGCAATTGTAGATACCTGTGTAAAATGAAAGGAAAATACCATACTATGTAAAGTCTCAAATGGTCACTTGGCTTGGGATTCATCTACAAGAGGCAAAGCCATACAAGTTCAGTATTGTTACATGGCTGTGGCACTTGCTATGTGCAATATACTGAGTAAAACTTAACGTTGCTTTACAGATTTTCTTATTCCTGTTAATAGGTTACGGGGCTCTAGAGAAGTGGCTTATCAGATGCTACTTTTCAGCTCTAATGAAATTTTCTGCTAAGTGGGAGCTGAGCTGACTCCATTTGGCACTTCTCTTGTAAGAACTTCACTTGTGGAAGTTATGGGCCTGTATTCTTATATGTAGCCCATCACTTCCTCCAAAAAAGATTTTTACATCACAATTTCTTTAAGAAATGCATCAGAACTTCTTTCTGGTTTAAGTCTCAAGAAATGGCATCGATACAACTTTGAAAGCAGATCTGTGGTGAAATCCAGGACAGGAATGCAGCATATATGTGTTCAGAACATGCAGTGTTTCTGTGGTATGAAGACTAAAGTAACTGGCAACTCATCCAAAATCTTAGAATGAGTAATTTGTGGTGATTTCATCTATGTAAACTTATCTACAGCATGCAGGGAACAAACACATACATGCTTTTGAGAAAAAATACCCAACCTATTGCTATACACTGACATTGCGTAGTACATGCATAAGGGTTTAATGAAGTGTTTGGGGCCCATGCTAACTTTGATTTGTAGGGCTCTAAGTCATGCAGATCATGCTGATGTTACTGTATGCTGCTATGAATACAGAGAAGAATTTTTAAGACCAGTTTGTTGTGTTACACTCAGGAATCTCATTTTATTTTTATGTAAATTGTGTGTTTAGTTTCTTTTGAAGGTTTCAAAGATTCCATTGCCTCTATTTTTTTAGGCACAGAATCTAATGAGAGGATGCAGTATAAATGATACACATCCATTCCATTGTGTTTATGTCTTTTCCACACTTTCCTTTCTGCCTGCCCCTTTATCTGCCTTTTTGAGTCTCTCTTTACTTATTTCTAGTCAGTCCCTTAGCCTGCCACTTGTTCTCCACTTTCAGATATTTGTAAGACTCTGTAGTATACATCTTCTTTCTGTTTCTCCTACTTACCTCTCCTGGCACCATCAATGTTCCATGCCATCACAGTACCTGGGCTTTAATTTGTGTGTTTACCTTTGTCTTGCATTTAGGAGGATAACTCTCTTGTCTGACACCCTCACCTTTCATTAACTCTGGCTTCCTATCATCTTCAGTTCCTACCACTCCAGAAAAGGTGGGAGGGGGAATGAAGTGCTTGCGGAGGCAGTGCTGGCTGTCACAGACTGATTGACAATGAGCACGGTGCCTCCAAGCGCCGAGATGCCGCAGTTTGTGAAGTGAGACCTCAGTGCCCGGTACACCCTCCTTGATTGAACAGACATTTTGAGTGCGGCTGCCGATCACTGTTAGCCCAGTGACTCCCTGCATTCTCCTCACTTCCTTCTCCCAAGCTGTCAGACTGGCAAGGCTCAGGAGAAATCACAGGTTTCCTAATTGCATTTGTGCCTGCACAGAGAGAAAACTTAAATACAGGCTGGTCAAATCTGTACAGATGATGGAGAATGTTTCATTCCATTCTGTGCTAGTGCCTGGCACTTCAGTTTGTGCCTGGCAGCTTCCTTGTTCCTGAGGATAGAAAGATAAACTGTAGCTTTGTATGAATGGGGAATATGACAAAGCAAAAAGAGAGAAAAAGAAATTCATTATATTTATCTGTGCAAACATTTTCTCAAATGATTCCGGCAATTTCACATATTGAGCTCCCTCTGTGAGCACATCTATCCTGGATGGCTGTATCTTGGATTTATAGAAGAAGCTTGTTTCTATATCTGCTCAGTCAGATTGGAGCTCTTTATTGGTGTTGATCAGTCTATTCAAACTCTTCTGACTGTTCCTTACTCTTAGCCAAGACATCATGCACTGTTTTCAATGGCTATTTAGGCATCAAGTGGGCTCTGGTACCTAGGTAATCCAGAAAGAAAAGCACAGCATCAGCCAGTCTGGACTGTGACTCTGACTCAAAAGTGGTCAAGTTTTCCTTTGACTGCACAGGATAGGCTCATTTTTAAGAGGTCATTTTCTAGTCAAACCAAACACAAAAGTTGACTAAATCAAGATGGCCCAGTGACTCCTGGGGATTCCAGTGCCTTTAGTGATGGAAGAGAAAGCAGGAGCCACAGATAGTCCTTCCCCTGGGTTAAAGGTGGCTCTATAGGGAGCCTTAGTTTATTTGGCTCAGTGGTTCATGATTACTGAAATAACAAGAAGCTTTCTTCTGTTTTATCGCAAAGTCTCACGGGAGGCTTCATTTGCATACAGTGACTCAGAAGGCTGCCTGCCGAGCTGCACGTACTGGATGTCTGTCTGGAACAAGTCAGAGTAATTTGTCCTCTTGTTTACAGCAGCCTATTTATAACAGCACGGAGATGACCAATGCATACACCAAGCCTACCCTCCAAACACCCAGAAAGGGGCTTTTTACACTCATCACAAGGCCCCAAATACTATAGCTCCCTCAACTCCTCCTTCCAATGAAGATGATCTCCAAGGGCTACAGGCAGCACAGTGGATTAGAGCAGGTTTGGGTGAAATACATGAGCAAGAACTTTTGTTGCATCATGATCTCAGTAAGAATCCATCTGCTTCAAGATGATACAAGGCCCAAAGGATGGAGGACAGGTGTCCTTGAATACCTGTGGACTATGGTATCCACTATTACTGTTTTCCTCAGAAATAACTTGTTCACAGCCCCTCCAAGGTGATGTGCAGCTTTTAGGATTTTTGTTTAATGGCTTCAAGTGTTCAAAACTCCTAGAATAAAATCTATAAAGCCACCACCTTTCTCAGTCAGATAATATCAGCTCTTAACAAGACCAAGTTTCAGAAAGCACCATATGTCATGTATGTAAAAGAAATAGTCCTGTAATGAATTATATACATGTATTCTAAATTAGTTTTTCACAGGAGTAATTTGAATGTCCTACATTAGCATCTCCTGCTGGCTAAGGCTTCTCCCTAAGAATTAGATAAACAATTCTCCAACCCATGCACCTTCAAACAACTGTTTCTTCCTAGACAAGGAAACTGGTTTTTCCTCTGTTACAGATAGAATATTCTTCATTAGAACCACAGAAACCTAAGGTCCAGTTTTTATCCAAAATTCTGTCTCATGTGCAATTTCTATTTTGCATTAGAAGAAGGTCAATGTCACTGCTTTGGAAAAGAGAGCAGGTTTCTTAATCAGACATACCATGCTTATTTTTGACCCTGTTACTAGACTGAAATTAGCAAGTACATGAATATATCTCACATATTTAACATATATAACATATATAAGTATCTATGTCTGCACACATGCCCACCAAATTTCAACATACATATTTCATGCATGCATGCATATCTGCAAGCAACTATTTAATTTTTACATGTATATATATATTTACATGCATGTTTGCATACATATTTACACATACACTCACATATGTAACTTGTAAGCATTTGACAGTCATTGAGCACTCCCTGAGCTTTGTGACGTCTCTTTTGCGATAACTGAAGAATTCGGTTGAAGATGAAGGGATAAGGTCAATTACTCCCGTACTTACAGGAAAGACCCACTATGCCCAAAGCTTACCTAAAGCACTTTCCTGAGATATATACATATATACTCCATTAAAGGACTCCAAAATGTCTCCCTGCATCCTCTTTTATGTGGGCTGAAGATCACCACTTGGAAATGGAGAGTATGTGTATCCCAAGCTCCTATCAGCAAAACTATCTGTATCTTATCATGAGTATGTCTGCCATTCCTACCACAGCAATCTCCCTAAGCAGAGCTAAAACAGGTAGTGATTCTTCTGGCTTTGCTCACAAATTTCTCCTTTAGAGTACAATTTCTAATATTTCAAGTTTTTTAATGTTCAGAAGGAAAACAACCTCTTCTGCTCCCTAATTAATTTTTCTTCCTTCTTTCCTTATTTATATCTTACCACTATCACAGGCCATAAACTAAGATGGTCCAGAGTTCCTTAATGGCAATTTTGATTCCTGGAGCAATGACAAATACAAGGTGTGAATTCTGCAATTCATGATGAAAAGAAATAAAAGAATTCTGTATTGAAGCAATACAATTCCTTTGATTTTCAATGAGGATATGCAGGACAGGGTTAAAGGTGGCCTGTAAGGTCCTAAGAGATCAGCAATGCTATTTATAGCAATGCTATGTACAGAAAAGCCATATATGCAATTATTCTATTATTCTGACCTATGTTTACAGCTGCTCCCTATCTCCAAGGCTGGTCAGGAAGGATTAGTAAAGTTGACTGTACAAATGATTCAGAATGGAAAAATTTACCCCCTTTTTATTTTTGGTTGTCTAGTCTTTATTTTCCAACTGATGTTTTTGTTCAGTTGCATAAGCTGAGCAGTCTGGATAAATGGTATATATCCCTTTGGCAACATATGAAGGATTCTTTTTTTTACCATTTGTTATTTATACCATGAGTCTGGTCATCTAAGTCATATGCTTCCTGTTTTTAACAGAATGACAAACTTTTCAAGCAGGAGGACAGATTCCAAATGATGCACAAGTACTCATAACCACAAAAACCTTCACCTGAACATTTTGAAAATGTTCACTAGGAGAGGAATATGGCAGAATAAAATGGAATCAGGACAAGTATGCACAGATGCCATTTTGTGATGTCTTGCCAGGCCTAAGACTAAAGACTCAAAATATATATAGGTGAAATAAGGAACTCTTAATATTTTTGCAAATGGTTTTACTTCACAAAGAATTGCATGTCATGAGTTAGAGAGTCAAATAGAGTGGAATTAAGGCCGTCTGACACTAATATAGAAAGAGTTACATTACTAACTGATCAGAGACCTTACTTTCCAGGAAAATTTCCCTGAATTTAAACATGTTATGCCAGGTGTCAAACATTCTCTAGCTACATCACAGCAGTGACAACAGAAGCCTTCCTACTAATCACTCAGTGTAACCTGCATTTTGTGTCTGCATTTTGTTCTTTTTCCTGGTAATCCCACTTCAGAACCTTGATGCTTCTCCATCCAGAAGGAGTGGCACAGAAGTGGCAATTGGTTGAAAGCAATATACAGCTCTCTCTTCCCAAAGAAAAGATGTATACAGCAGTGTGTGACAGTAGTGTCAGCAGGGAAATACATCTCGGAGTGCAGGGAGTTTCAATGATTATTCCTTGGCCTTGTAAGAAGCAGCTTTTGGGCCTATTTGTGCTATTCTCCCTGAGCATTTCAAAGAGCTATTTTCCCCCAAAGACCTCAGCAGGATGAAAAAGAGCAGCTTGTGGGGAAAACACTGCCCAGAGTGGGTATGGGAGGGGTGAGTGGAGGCAGCTGGCTCTGGTGCTTTGGACAGAGGAGTCAGGAAGGTTTCTGCTGGGAGGAAGGAACACCACTACATCCATCATAAATGAAAACTGGTTCTTTATAGTTATGTAGAGTGATCAGACCATTTCCTTGTGCCACTAATGCATTGATGGGTATTCTCAACAGTGGCTGTCTTAGACACTATGGCTTGGGGGGAAAATTAGGGAGAAAAATACAAAACATAAAGTCCAACTTGTCAACAATGATTTCTTCTGATTATGAGCAGTGCTGAGATCATATTCTACTGACATCAGTGCAATTTTGCTTGTGCCTCACTATTCATTAGATTCCAACAGTCAGTTGTGTGTTTAATGCATTCTGGTATAAGAGTCAAATCCTTTGGAAACCATGCCTGAGATTGGGAGGAGAGCTGGTCATCACCATACACCTTATCATAATTCTCTTATGATGGAAGGGCATTTTGTACAACCAAATCTACATTCCACTGCTCTCAAGTTAGGTCTCATTCATAATGTGCATTCTCAATATTTCTTTCCATAGATACTTATGTGAACCATGCAGCTGAAGCATCATCTTCACCTTCATGAAGACCTTTTTTGAGACATGACATTAAAAATATTTTGTCTCATAAACTTCTTGTAGGTTACTGAAGTGCAGACATTCCTAACTTCAGGCTGGAAACTAAGGCTTGGAGATGATGTTACTTGCCAGGCTCACAGAAGAAAGTAATAAGCAAAAATCTTAAAATCAGGCTTTACAATTCCAAGCCAGTGATTGAACTCTTGGAATAGTTTCACTGTCCACTATGTGATTTAAGACTCTGAAGACCCTTTTCATCATGCCCTCACACATAATTAAATTGGACCTTGAAGCTTTTCCATTTCTAATTAGATTTTTTTCTGTGCTTTTACTTCACAAATATTTTGCTTTGAATACTACTTTTGTTCCTCCCAGTCACTTCCATTATTCCTGTTCCACCTTTGCTTTTCCTTTTGCATCCACTTGTTGTAACTGAGATCAGTGCATGCTGCTGTTTTAGAAGTCCCAGGAGCCAGAAAAAAATACACATGGGATTTTTAAATTCCTGACACTATCTTCTCCCTTTGCTTCATTGAGTTGCTTAAAATTTCATGCACCATGCAAAGCAAGTCTAGTTTCTCTGTAGTCAGCATAGACTATAGTTAGTTATGGCAGCATTTTCTGGGGCTGTTAAGGGGAGATGCACATGTTCCTATTGAATTGTGTATTTCTGATTTCCTTCTGAATGCTCAGAGGGCACAGGATGTTTACTGAGTCTTTCATAAACCTGAACTCTTTTTCTACATTAAGATTCAATTTCACAGACCAGCTTGGAGCATGGCTATGGGTTCCATCTCCTTTTCTCTCTTCTCTGCCATTCAATCTTCAAGAGGTCTCACTATGTTGTGCTTTCACCTCTGCTCTGTCTTCTGCTTGGTGGCAGACTGTCTCATGCAGCTGAGATCACTCTGACCCCATAACTGAGCACTCTTGTTTGTCAGCAGCAAGAGTAGACTGGGAACATCTCAGTCAGGTGTTGTAAAGTGTGTCTGGCAGTCACAAACTTCATTACACCCCCAGCAAAGGCCTCATACAAAAGGACTCCTGATGCAAGAACCTGGCCTTCCCATATTTCTTTCGAATTTCAAGTACAATCTTAGAGCCAAATTCATAGCAAGTGAAAAGTAGGCTTGAAGGCCCTTTTCCTGATGGAGAGAAATTGTGAATGCTAGCTGCTTTCAATACCATGCACACTGTGCCCTGGCATTTGGAGACATCCTTAAGCATGATTTTCTTGGTTTCTATTGTTTGCATGTTCTGCCCCAATGCTATTTCAGTGTATATTTTAATGAGTGAATTTATTATATAGCTCACTGCACAAAACTTTCAGTTACATTATTAAAAACTCCCTAGTACTGATTTTTGGATCAGATATTTCCTGCATGTATTTTGAATCCACTGTTGGTGATTGAGTAGCTTTTTAAAAATTATTATTATTTTGTTGTTGTTCTGGTCCTGTCTGAGAATAAAGCCTAATATGGGTCTGCCCTCAGTACTACCACCTTTTTTTTCCTCTGCTGTATCCCAGATTACAGCATAGACCTCTCTTAGACCCAGTGAGACAAGATAAGCCTTTTCTGCCTGGCAGCACTTCAGAGACATTAAGTGTAAGAGAGAAGGTAAGTAATTCACCATGCCTCCCCATTTCTGTAATGGGGGAGGACATCTTGATACATTTACAATACTCCTCTGGGGATATTTCATCAGTTATGCCTAACTCTAATGGACGAGAATTGATTTGAACTTTCTAGTTAGAGCTGTAAACAGTTTCATTCCAGGTTGCAGCAATGAACTGGTGTTTTGTAAAATTGAGAGAAATTTGGAAAACTTCTGTGTCAATCTATTAAGTATGCTAGCAGTGAATGATCCAGGGTTTACTAAATTGTCTTTCCCATTTTTTAAATCCAGAAAGAGCAATTACTAACCTAGCTTATACATTTTTTCATTCATCTCTCCATTTTTGTCAGGGTAATGGTATTTGAGCTATCTCATTTACTTTCACTTGAGATTTGTCAAGTCAGGACAGTTTGGGAAGGTATTTTTATTGTTCTGTTTAATATTAGATGCTTATTTTTGTAGTTCTCAGAGTCAAAAGTCCAGAGAATTCTTTGTCCTGCTGTAATAATATCTGTTAATGTCTAAAGTCTATCTATCTATCTTAAAAAAAAAAACAACATAAAAGGCTTCTGGAGTATTCCCCCCACTGTCAAGTTTTCTACTGGTGGTACCTTAGGCAGTTTTAATCCTGGGCATGAAAGCAAAATTCCATCATTTTTAGAAAATTGGCATGTACAGTATTATATCTTTGCCAAGGTTTGCAAAATGAAAATACAGAGTTCTTCATAGCTCTGCTAGGGAGCAAATAAGCAGCTCCTGTTATCCCATGCTGTATTTTTTTAAAGCCTGTTGTATTAGAGATTATCTAGAAAGGTTGCAGCTTGGGCAAATGAGCACATCAGTAATCCATATTTTAAGATCCCTATTTCCAACATACTGATGATCATGGTGAGCTATGAAAACATTTTGTAAGGTGTTAACAATTCTTTACAGATAATACAAATAGTCACAGAAAACAGTTGAGCAAAGAAGATATGTTTTATATTAATTCTAAAGTTAGAAATCAGGCAAGCATAAGCAAGAAAAGACAAAACAATGACCTTCCCAGCTCAGCCTTTTGTTCCTCTTAACTAAAGATGTCATTCTGCAAGACTGTGTTTCTGTGCTGTTCCTTTGCACTAAAGACAGAGAAAACAGCCCTTTTTTTGTGCATCATCATCTGGAACTGGTGCCGGAACAAGACACTAGCCCTGAAAATTGTGCTGTGGGGCCACAGAATTGCCTCTAACACAGGCAGGGCAGAAGATGTCAGGTTTCAAAATCAAGCAGCACTAGCTGCCACCACCATCTGACATTTGAATGGGATCCCAACCTATTTCCAGCTGGTATGAACATTGAGAGCCTAATCCTCACAAGATTTTCTTATTTTGATACTCTCACTGACATCAGTGAAACTGGCCTTTTGTTAACATTTTTTTTTCTAGTTTCTAGCAAGAGATGACTTGCAGATAAATTGAAACAAAATGGGAAAAGGCAGGAGTGTTACCAGACTACTGTAACTTTGATACTGATTGGAATAAAAAATGAAAAACAACCTATGTGCCTTCGGGAAGTTGTGAACCACAGTATTGGATGTGCAACTTCTATATCTCTGGCATTTTAAGAGAGAAAAGCTTTTAATTTCCTGTTGGTCCCCTGTTTGAGGAGAGTTTTTGGCGTTGATCCAGCACGAATTTAAGGAGTTAGCAACAAAACCTAGGTGCAAGTCTAAACTTTACTCCCTAGTTTGTACTAGTGCTACAAAATGGCAATACAAAAACTGGACTACTGCTGTTAACAGGTTGTGCTCTTGTCTTCAGTTTTCAAATAACTGATTAGTTTGGATATTTCCATATTATGAGGGTCAGGTGAGCTAATGTTGAGTGCCAATATGTTTCTGCTTATTACTTTGGTGCTTTTGTTCTTTTAATATTTTTTAATAGTTCAGTTTAATTTGATCTTATAACAAGAGGCACAACTGTATTTTAACTGTTTTGTAATGAGTTGCTCTAAGAGACACAGTTCTTGACCCACTACCTCAATTTAGAATCTTTCTTGAGACAAATTTGCAACTTGGGAATGGCAGAAGATGAAGAGAGAGAGGTGCTAGCACAAAGGATTTCATCTGAACACTTCTCATTCCAGCACATTTCAGGGAGAAACTGCTAAAAGGAACTGGCTCTTCTAATACACTCCTTATTGTGAAACCACAAAGACAGACTGGAATGAATTTTTAACTTCTGTAGCGATAACATTTGCCCCATCTCTTCTATCCTCATGGATATCCTGGGAAATGGATTCTGGATGCAATACACAACATTGGCTGCCAATCACTGCTTCACAGACCAGCATCGAGCTGGTAGCGGGAAGCGACAGAACCTCCTGGCATTTACTGCTTCAAAAGGTGCCCATCCACAGAGATGGCACCTGGGACCAGAGGGATGGGCTGTTCAGCACAGGAGGCATTAGCCATTGAGGCACTCAGGCATGGACAGATTCTTCCAGCCAAGTGGAAAGAGTCATTAAAGACTAACTAGCCTACGAAAAAATTGTTTATGGTTTTAACTGTAATGGCAAACAATTTATAAACTACCAAAACAAGCTTTGCCCAATTAATTCATAAGACAACCACTTGGTCTTTCAAAGTAATTGAGCAATTTTTGAATCTCCTTGTTTCTTCAGCTAACTTTCAGAACAGATTGTGTTATTTGGTTTGTTTGGATTTTTTTTTTTTTTCCTTTGGAGCACCAACACCACTCATCCCAGTTCTCTGCATGCTCTAGGATTCATACACTACATGATCCTAGACAATATGCCACTACACCCTTTGTGGAAGATGTCTACAAAGGCTCTTAATTGGCTGAAATTCATAAAGGTCTTCAATACAAACAATGATGACAAACCAAAAGAAATTCTTTACAATGCCTCAGTATTCCTGTCCTTATATCCTCCTTCTTTTCTTTGACAATGTCCCCATCTATTCCCCATCAAACTCAAGTTAAAGTACAGAACCTTTTCTTTTTATGGGTTTGCTCTTTGCTTTTCCAACCACTGTTGCACCCTTTTCTCTAACTTTTATCAGAGATTTATAAACCTTTCTTATGGATCCCCTTGTCCTGGACATGTGCTTAGTGAAAAGTGCTTTTTTCACTCGAAAAACCTCTTCCACCCTTCCTCATTTATGCACACTCACCTTCCTACTTTCCTTCTTGCACTTTGCAATACCACGTCTCTGGCACGTGTAAGAAGTCTTTGTGAACCTTTCAATTTTGTCATCTGAATTTTATGGTCTTCCTTGTATTATCTTTCTTTTCTTTTCTTTTCTTTTCTTTTCTTTTCTTTTCTTTTCTTTTCTTTTCTTTTCTTTTCTTTTCGCCAAAATAAAATAGGCTACCATTATGAATCTGTTCTGGTATTCAGCAATACCAGAAGTGTTCTTGAAGCAATTCTTAAACACTGCAGTGTGGCCTGGGCCAAAGAGCAGTTCTTTAAAGGCATATCATAAATGAAAACACTCTCCATAATAAATGCTATTTGTACAACCACTTGACTTCTTCCTTCCAGCCATTCACTAATGAAAACAATAATATTTCTAATTTAACAAAATAAATAAATAAATATAGGTGCAACTTCTAGTTTCTGGCAATATTTTCATTCTTACTAAATCATATTAAAGGAATGTACTGAAATGCAGTGTGATGAATTCATTTTCATGAAAATAATGAATCTGGTAACAGAAGATGCCAGCATCTTTATACACAACATCCTTGAAAACCTATCTCTTCTCATTCTATATCAGATACAAATTCTGCATTGAAATGGCTTAACCCAAGGTGCTATAAGCCTTCGAATTCAAACTAGATTACTACCTTTTCAAATAATACTTAGATACAAAATAATCTTACATACAGTTCCTAATCATGGACTCCAATGTAACACTGCTAAAGAAAGGTATAATTTTTATTGCTTACTCCTTCAAACCTTTCCCCAAGAGGCAGCCCACACATCTGATCCTGATATTTCACTCGTGATTCTGGATACATGCAACAATTGTCTGGGAAATATTGCAAGGTCCCTTTACACAGGGTGAATTGGGTAAAGACTCAAAATAAGTGGTGCCAATCCCTTATCCATCTGGTTTATGACTGTTCCAGATGGAAGGAAGCTATTAGAACACCACTCTTAACTCCCAGCAAAGGCGGAATATAGTCTCCAAATTAATGATTTACCATATGAGCGACCTAAGCTTCGTGAGAAGGCCAAGGAAGTATTTGGCCCACTCAAAAATGTTCAGATTCATCTTGAAACAGAAAAGGCCAGATTAACAATTCCTGAAATTTAGTAGCAAAGAAGCTAGGACACCTTGACAATGGCTGACAAAAGCAGGACAGAAGTCAGCCCTTCCACTCTTATGCAAGCTAAAAATGCAGCTCTTCAGTCTATACCATATTGTAGGACAACCATCCTCTCCTGTGGCAGAGTTTCCAATTCAATAATTCAGGTGCAGCCTCTGTCATCCAGCTTTGCTGGAAATGAAAAAAGCTACCAAAATGAATTACTTTCCTTTTAATGCAGCCTAATGTTGTGCAACTCGTGTGGACAAGCAGTGCAAACACAAAGCAAGGGAAGCAGTCGCTGGGGGGTGACCAGGGGACCCCCAAGCTGCTGGGGCAGCTGAATGGCAGGGCAGGGCTCAATACACAAAGGGACAGATGAACAGGAGGAACCCAAAGCTTCGAGTGACACCTAAAGGCAGCTGGAATAATAGAGACCTTTAAAGAGGTCTTTGAAAGTGGAATGTGGAGCCGGGATAGCAGGGGTACAGAAAAAGCATAGCTGAGGATTTTTCTCTTCGTTAAGTGAAGTAAAATACAGCCCTCGCTCATTATGGAGGCAGGCAGCCTCGCCAGGCTGATACATCTCATCAGCCTATTAATAAAGCTCTGCTCGAATCTAGTTTCACAAGGCAACCCATCAGAGTCTGTGCTTCCAACGCGTGCTACAGACACAGGGCTATGGAAAATCTCACCCTCCAGAGAGACCTGAGTGAGGCAGTCTTTTTCATTAATACCAAGTCTGCACAATGAATCAACAACAGATTCAATAAGGCCAGGAAGAGCAAAAATAGAGCTTCTGACCAAATAAAAGACATGTAATGAGATCAGAGTGAATTTAATGGGAACCTCTATTCCACTGAATAGGCAAGGTCCCAGACATCCTCCTTCCTGGGTCTCAGGAGCTAAGCCAATAGACTTCAAGTTGCATCATTAAGTTCAAAATCAGACGAACTGTAATTGAAATAAAAGTCTTATTTTTGGCTTGTTGATCAAAATGGAGCTCAGATGTGCCTGAGGGCATGATTTTCATCAGGACCTCAATGCAACCCTTGATTTCCCAAGCACTGCACCTGCAATGAATCATGGGCTCAACTAGTAGCATATTAATACCCAGTTACCTGGTGTGCAGGTGGAAATAGAAAATGCAATATTTAAATGCTTTAAAAGCACCTGCCATTTATAATGAACACAATTCTTTCCAGGCACAAAATTGCATCTTAACACACATATGCCATTACTGAAAATCATGCCCAGTGATTTTGAAATACTATATTCACATTTGTGCCTACATCCTGATAGCCTTTCATTTCCCCTCCCTCCAATAATTAGTCTCAAAGATCCTCTTCCTGACTAAGGAAGTTAGTAGAGTCTCCATGTAGTGTTCATAGCATATCCCTGAACCTTGTGGGAGAGCATCACAAAGCACACATCAACCGAGAGCCAAGCAATGATCCTACACTGCAGCTCATCGTCAAAGACCACTAGTTAAAAACAGCATGTGGGCCCTCCTTTAATATGTGATACAGCAGGTGATGGAGGACTGAGAGAAATGAAAAATCTCATTCTCATGGGTGAAGGGACAGCCTGTCATCTGTCCAATTTTCCCCTCACATGGGTAGTAATAAATACCAATTAGCATCCATTGTCCTAATGTCTTGAAGCTTGGCCTCTAACTTGGTGTCACACACAGATTCAGCAAATCCTGTGAGATACTGTGGTACCTAGGCAGAAGACAAGGTAATTTGGGAGTTTGGAGATCTGGGGCAGACAAATGAAAGAAATAAGTGGCTTCTACATTTTGCTTGCTTCCTGCAGAAGAAAGCATCTGCATCAAAATGAGTTTAAACATAAGGGAATACATTTCCAATGTGTTGCACAGGGATTTAGCCACATGCCTCCCATTGATGTTTATGGGAAATGAGTGGCTAAATCCCCATGTAATAGGTTGAAATTTTAGCCCAAGGAGACTGACTGTGGAGGAACTCATCAAGGTCTCTGCTTACAAAAACTGTGAGCGTATCAACCATTCTCAAATACTGTCTCTTTTTACTGGTATATAATCAAGTGGACCCCTTGAAAGGGACCAGTTAACTCTATAAATTAACTCTATAAAAGGTTACTGAGAAACCTGTGAAACAGCTCTACTAGCGAGTGCATGAACATGATCTGTGGGTGCAACGGCATGACAGAGGATGACTTTTGTGTTGATCCTGTCACTTTTTACAAGCTGATACTCTCCTGGAAGACAGCAAGGGGTTATTGAATAATTTAATGATTCAAACTTCAGCGACAAAAGGTTATCTAGCATCATGGACATCCTGCTACAAAATGCATCAAGAAGAGCTTCTAACCATAGTTAATCTCAGTAGGTTGCAAGAAAACAAGGAAGATGCTAAATCCCTTGGCTTTCCTCCTGCCTTAAGGAGGATGGAGATAAGCATCAGATTAAAGTGAGAGAATCTCTTCTGTCTTCCAATTACACAGATACAGGCCTGCCACAAGCCAGAAAATTTTCAGTAGCCAAAATTTACAACCAAATTGGCTATATGAATAGCAGATTAGAGGTTTAACCAGGAAATACATGTCTAATTCTTTCCTCAACCGCATGACAGCTACTGCTCAGGGTAAATTAGCAAAGGACTAGCCTATTTCTGACTAAAATATAATGTCTGAGTAAGAGTGCTCTGCGAGACCTGCATCCTTTCTGTAGCAATGGCAATGGAATTCTGCAGACATGTTCCCTCCCTTCCCTCCTGGTCTGCCCTCACCCAAGAGGATTTTACGGAGACAGTATGGACAAAACCAAAATGTTTTAACATAACAGACCAACAGATTTTATTCTATCATCCAAGTGCAGGTTTAAAGGAAAACTAGTTCAAGTACAGTTATTATAGAAAGCAGGTTCTTCACAGATGTGCAGCAGCAAAATGATTGTTGCATGCCTTTAATTTTTTTATATTCGATGAAAAACCCCTTCCTAGAGAGGCAGGTATTCATGATTATTACACAGACTTGAGAAATCTATGAAGGTTGTGATTACAGCAATAGATTTTTTTTAACAACTATAAGCCATTAGTCTGTGTTATTCCATGAAGTTTGAGCAATGCATACCTATTCTTCTTTGGCCATCACACTACAGTTTCAAAAGATAAACTGCATTCCTCTGTGTGTTGCAGCTCTGAAATACTCTATATGTGAAAATTAATCTGGCAGACTCTTCTGAAATCACAGGCTTCTGAGATGAGCAAATGGGTACAGTTTTCTTTTAACTGTTTTTTGAACCCCATGTGTTGAGAGAAAACAACAGAATGGAAATTGCTCATCAAAATGTTAACTTGTGGCACGGCAGAGCCCCAAGCAGGTGTGTGGCATGCCGTTCCCTCTGCTGACATGCCTACCACATGGCACCCAGTTCTGCCACCTCCGTCCCTTCCCCTTGGAATTCCTCCTCCTGCAAGCGCTGAAACGCGGCTTGACTCCGAGTCACAGAGAAGTGATGTGACCTTTCGGAAAGCAGGTGGTTTGGGAAAACCTTCATTTAGGATAATCTGTCGTGGAATAATCCTTTGGATTAACTGAGGTGGCCACGGTTCTCCCAGCCCAAATCTGTCTCAGCTACTGCGTTTGCTGCTGGGAGCATAGCTAGTCAGGAAAAGAACAAGATCTTGCTAATTCAAGGGGAACAGCGAGGATGCTGACCTATCACAAATAACTGAATTTTTAAAATCAACAAACAGTTCAACAGACAATACAAAATATAAATAAATAAAGGAGAAAACATCACAGAGCATAGTTTGTTCATTTATTTTGACAACTCCTTAGGTTTAAATTGTGAAAATACTTTGCAGTGTACAAGTAAATGGGCTGTGATGAACTTTCTAAAAATAATGAAGGCTTCATCATCTTTGAATGAATGTCTATCCCTGCAGCTTGTACCTAGAACTGAAAACTAATGGAGAAGTTACTGTACAAAGGTGGCTTTTTCAGAAAAATTATGGGAGCTGAAATGTTCTTTTTGACTTGCTCTTCATCCTTCACAGTGTTGTGTGTATTTCAACATCACAGACCTCAAGAAGGCAAAAACTGTTCTGTGTCCCCTAGATTCTTCAGTTCTCCACTAAATCTTCGGGAAGGCTCAGTCAGATTTCCCTGAAATCTCTAATGAAGAACACAGTATTGTGTCCTGGTCTCTGGTATCCACCTCCATTTGCCTTATGTAGAGTCTTGCCAGACTTTCACAATCTGAGATGCAGAATTTCAGATACTTGCTCACAACCAGGTTTTGGATAAAGAGATGGATTTGAAATAAAACTCTCCATGGGCCTAGAATAAAATTTCACTTGCTCCAGAATTCCATATTTCTAAACATACTACCCAGAATTTTAGAAGTCACTCTTGAAATATAAGCTTAAGGGTATAAAGTGTTTATCTTCACACTTTATTTTCACCCCTCTTAAAATGCAAGAAAATATTTTTCTAAGGCATAAAGACAATGTAGCTCCATAAACTAAACAGCAGTACTCTTCTTCCAGCCACATCTTTGTCTTTTTCTCCCACAAAATACAATGGAAGCATAGGATACCTTATTAATTTTATTTGAAAAGATGCTATAAACCCGTGCTCTGTGAGTAGTTGTCTGAGGGCTTAAACTATTCAGGAAGTTTAAGAAAATCCTGGTAATATCAACAGGCTGCAAGAAAGTCTGTGGCTACAGCAGCCCTTCTTTGGTGGCCCTGGCATATTTGCCGAAATCATGTTTTCTCTTAGAAATGTCAGTCTGAACAAATACTGTTTCAGGTGGCAAATGAGAGTTACCATGCCAGAGCACACATGTGGCACTCTTTCCAAATCTTCAAGAGGAGAGAAAAAAAAAAAAAAAAAAAGATTGGAGCAAAAATCCTCACAGATTCTGTCTCTAAAGAAATATGAACTCTCAACTGTTTCAGCCACTGGGTTCTAGCAGCTGTTGTTTATTGCTTTCACCCACAGAGTGAGAGCTGAAGAATAAAAGGCTAAGAGACAGAGTTTTATGAGTGAGATGGTTTGAGTCAAAGAATTACACTGAATGTAAATAGACTAGAGATGAAGAGGGGAGTTGGTATGGACACCTTATGCTGATAGCACGTTTATTTACCACAGTACAGGGCTGACTGAACAGGCAGCTGTCAGGGGAAGCATTCATTGATGGGACTGGGCTGGAGAATGGCAGAGGGCCTGATCCAAATTTACTAGGAAAAGCATTCCTAGTAAAATATAATGCAGCAGTAACCATTGTTATAATATTTATTACAGAGTTAGTGTAGTTTGCTACTCAGATGTGACAGTATTAACAGGTGAAAAAGGGGCAGTTCTTGCTACATGGACAGCACTGATGGGATTTTCAGGTTTGCCATTTTCCTGTGGCCAGAGAGGTCAATAACTCAGAAGCACAGCTTGATTTCAGCCATGGCAAAGGGAAAACCAAGTCATAGATCTGTAGATACTCAGTTGCTCCACTGGCAGCCTTAGCCTTTCCTTTCTTTTTAGGATGGAATTTTTTTATGACAGCTCTGAGCTTTGACTTCATTCTTAGTGGCTGATTTTCTGTCCAAATGCCTCTTTGCTGCCTCCTTAGACTAGGTGGGGGGGTATTGCCCTAGAGTATCATGCTGTTTGAGGACAATAAACAGCTCTAAAAATTCATTACTTTCTTTAACCCCTACCTTCTCATTATCATTTTGCAGTGATAAATACAAAGTGCAGATAAGCAGTGAAAATAGAAGATATGAAATACCCATGACAAAACACAGCTGCATTAAAATGACACTTCCTCTGCCTTTACTTAGAACAGTAGTTAGTTGACATGACAGAAATCTTAAAACTGAAGAGCGAAAGTATTTTCAGAAAAAAAGTGATTTGGTCATTTTAAAAGATTATTCATAGCCTGTATTCCCCAGGATTTGTTGGGATACATCCTGTGTGGCTTTCAGGATGGGTACCAACATGATACTGTCAGCTGAGCTGCATTAGGAGCCCTATGATGCCCTGTGGTCTAACAGCAGGGTATGCAATGCAGATCAACCATTCCTAAATTTGCTGGGCATGAATCTTCTCAGGGCAAAGCTCACTTACACCCACAGCATTATCCAAGACAAAGCTCAAGAATCTTTTCTTCCCTATGACTTTTTAAAGAGAGATGTGTCCTTAGAGGAAATGTTAGGATGAAAATGCTTAAGTATTATTCAGTACGTTCCTGAAATTTTTCAGTGCTGCTCTTATTCAGGATTAAGTTCTACTTTATTGTGTTGTACCAACAAACAAGCAACAAATCCAACCCCAAGGCATTTAGTCTAAATCCACTGGATTTTTATTGCACTACTGCTTAAGTGGGAACAGACCTCAAATGCTGCTACTCCTTTTCTGAAGGCAGAAGATCGTAGCACTTGAGCTTAGAAGCTTGACCATTAATTGTTTGTATTGCAGAGCCTATGACATACTTAAGTAGCTGAGCACAACAATAAACACAATAGCCAGTTCATTAAATCATTCTTTGTTAAGACTTTCCAAAGCTTTGGGCTTAAGCCTCTTAAAATCGAAATGATTATGCTATTTTTTTTAAACAAATGAGCAAACATAACTCACATAAAAAGAGGAAAACACAACAGAGTCTTTGATGTATGCATCATCGCTGTGATGTCTTACTGAGATTAAACTATATGTCTAACACTGCAAAGAGGTTTCAACAGCTCTTTCCAAGGAGAAGCTGAAATCAAGAAGGGCTATAAAGTGCTGCCGTTGCTGTCACCTCTCCTCCAACAGCTTTCCTTGGCCTGTCACATCATGAGAGAGGCTATCAATAAACTTTGTAGAGTGGTGTTTGTGGTCCCTCTTGTGTCTGTAAGTTCCTGTCAAAACTCTGACTTGTTGATGCCTCCTGACAGCCTCTGAGGATGACTAGAAATGACAAAAGGTGGAAGCAGGAATGGAGGTTTGCTGCCTTGGGCGAGTTTGTTCTTTTAACACCATATACTAATATTCTGGCTTAGAAAAACAGCCAAACTGCTCACAGCCATGAGATATTAGGCAAGCATTTTACACAAGGCTATTTAGATACGGATAAAATACCTTAATAAAATGGTACTGTGATGAGTGCACCAAGTTATGCTCCTTTTTAAATAAAATCATAAACCTTACCCTTTCTTCTGTTACACAGCTCTGGCTGCCTACAGCTTGTTACTCCTCTCTGTGCCAACATTGCAGCCACACTACAAAAGGACTCGGTTTCTCTTTCTCCATAAAACAATCCTGCACATTTACTCATATGCCTTGGGCAGAATCTCTGCCTTTCCTGTCCTGTAAACACTGTTAGTATGTCAAATCACACACTATTTCCATGAGAACATATTCTAAGGAAAGCAGAAGAGATATACAGATATAAGCAAAGTCTTAAGAAATTACCATTTTTCCCCCCATTGTTGCTACTACCTGCTTTTTCTTTTCCCTCACTTGCTCTGGTTATGACCTTTGTTGTTAGGACCACGTTGGACTAAGAGCCTGCCTCTGATGGGGGCTTAGTGCTCCCTGGTTTTGATGGGTTGCTCAAAGCTGCTATGGCCCAGTTTCCTTTCCACAGGTATCTCTAAGCAGTTTAGGGCTGGGGAATGTTGTTTACAGGCTTGAGAAGTGACAAGCTCTCTCTGGGAACAATAAATACAAACAATAATGGGTGTGTTGAACATCCTACTCTATCAGACCATTTAACTGCTTTTTCACATTTTTCATCATTTCTTACAATTGCTGCTAATATAGATTTCAAGACAGAGCTTACCCTGATATAGAAGTTACAGAATCATAGCTAAGGATTCTTTCTCTATGAAATACCAGCCTCCAAGGTAGTTCTTCCTAACAAGAGGAGGGTGAAGAAAAAAGGTGGGAGAGGGAGAAGGAGGCAAAGCCCGGCTTCTATTTGCCCACGTAAGGTATCTCAGCCTGGGCATAGGGCTGCAAACTACCTGCTGAGAATAGTTGTGGCCTCAGATCTAAGACTAGGCTCTCCTTTCTGTGCAGACACAAAGCACTTACAGCTTTAAAATACATGTATAAATGAATTGAGAGTTAAAAACTACTAGAGAATACTCCACGGGATTATCTGTACTATCAAGACAGGAAAACTTTGCAGATGCTACTGTCTCTCTAGAGGAATAAATGCTTGCATTTTAATATTCTCAGCAGCTGGTTCCTGTTGAATGCCATCAGGATGATTCAGCCACCCACCAGGAACACCAGTAGCAAGTGCACACACAGACAAATCTGCAAAACTTTCTGCTCCTGATGCCACTGTTGTTACTTTGGCAGAGTCTGATCTGTATTAGCTATTCTTCATTACTACCAGTAGCAGGTTTAACTTCACCCCAGGATGGTGAAAGAAAAACAACTGGTCCCTGGGGCTGCCCTAATCAATCCAACTGTCTGCTTCCTATCAGGAGTGCTTCCCACAATCCACATCATTAGCAGCTTACTCTGTGGTTACCTCACTCACTTTCAGCCTCACCACAAGTAACATATGCCCTGGGAGCTCAAAGTGATGGCCCAGGCAGTCTGATGTCCTTCCCCCCACCGCGGTCACCATCTGATGAAAGGGACATCGCCTCATAACACGCTTGGTTTCTGCATGAGACTCAGCTGCAATAGATTACTTCCTCACTCCAGCTGATGAACAATTTATGTCTAAAAATACAAGGTTTGCTCTCTCTCTCCATTTGAAAAAACAAAAAATTAACCTCAGTGACGTTCTGTCTGTGGTCTGTGGACCACTTCCAGGTGTTTTATGGAGGTGCATCTGTCTAGCAGCAATAATGAGGCATTTACTTTTCCTCAAGCGGCAGTGCTTCCTGCCAGTTGTTGACTGGGTCAAATCACTCAAGGCTTCCTCTAATCCTGCTGGGACAAGTTTCTGCCTCACTTTTGTCTGGCACTTCTTGGAAGTAGAGTAAACTGTGATGCCAATCTGCAGAACCCTACCTGGAGAGGTGAAACACCAGAGAAGACAGAACTAAACAGCACAGTCACTTCTGCAGACTGGTGGACCCATGACTATAGATCCTGCAGTAGGGAAAGAGTCTTTCAATGGTAATTCATGTGATGACTGAAAGCCAGAGAGTGAAAATAAACAGCTCAAATGCAAAATGGTGGGAATGTAACAGAACAGCTGCACCCATCTGGTCAATAACACCTGCTTAAGTTTTCCTCCTTAATATTACTGCCGTTTCACTCGGCTTAATAGTAAAGATGCTACAGGTGGATAACAATGCCATGTCAACATCTATTCTAAAATTATGGGTTTAATTCCATCATTACAGAGCATTCTAATTTTAGCATTATTCAATGTTTTGGGAAAAAATCATGCTTTCAGCATGGAGATAAATGTTAGCGCTGACCAAATCAGTGGTGTTGGCCTTCCAACAGGAATGACATAAAATATTGGTGCCATACATGTAGATAACTCCTCAACTAGTCTGTCAGAAAAATACAAGAAATTTAGTTTTATCACCTGTGCCAAGTTGTCCTGATGTGGAAGACAAGCCAAAATTGGTAAGTTAGAAATTGTGAACTGGGTAAGTGACAGAAACATTATGAACACGAGTGTTCTCATGTCAGATCCTGATGTACCCATATAGCTTGTGACACCTACTGCTGACTGCAGTGATATTCATCCTGGTTAGAAGAGATGCTATTGTATTCCTTACTTGCTTTACAAAGCGTATCTTCAAGAATTTGTATCATTTCCAAAATCCAGAGTTGTCCATATCATGATCTCAACTTAAATCAACGAAGTTATGGAACCACCACTTGGTCTCTCTAATGATCGAACAGTTAAATGCCATTCAGAGTCAGCCAGGAGTGTGCATGAATATGGAAAAGAGAGACAGGAGGGCAGCAGAAACTGAGAGAATAATTTTTCATACCAAATTAAAAACAAACGAAAAAAATTAATGAAAATTTTAACTGCATGCCCAATTTCCTGGTATTTCATCTCATGTAAAAAACAAGACTTAAAATTCACAGGAAAAAAAATCACTGAAAAATGGGGATTTAATTTAATTAAACAGTAAAACCAGTGTTTTGCTTTTTTTCCCCCCTCTCCTTTGAAAAAAGAATGAGAGGAAGGAGAAAGAGAATATTTTCTTTTTTTCTTTTTTTTTTCAGTCAATATTGAGGTTTTTTGACCAGTTCTTCTAGTAAGCTATCTCACTGGATGCGATGTGGAAACAAGGATCTGTAACCGATTGAGGTTTCAGGGCTGAGAATGCATTGGATTGTCTTCTCTGTTATTTCAGCCCCAAAGTATATTTTAAATAGCCTTAAAGAGAATGAAAATTCTTCTCATACCAGTGACAGGGAGAAATGGCTTTAGAAAGGACTTTCATGTTTCTAACACTTTTTTGTCCTTTTGAATATTTTTTTCTTTGCTTGCACCAATGCATCAGATAGCCTTTTTAAAAATGAATTTGTAATCAGAATTAGAATCAGTAATCCATCCATCAATAAGAATATGCAGATATGTGTTTCTTGAGAGCAGTGAGTGTCGTGGTGTTTCCTTCCATGCACTTTGTTCACATCGGAAACAAGTCAACCACACAAAACCAGTTTGAAGGGATTTTTTTTTTTTTTAATCTTTTAAAAATCATTTTATTGTCCTAAAACTGAGTCTGAATGTTCCAGACTGGCCCCATTTCAGTGCTTGGCCTACAATGCAACTTTGAAATTATCATTTCTCTTAGTCTATTTGCCAGATTGGTTAGGACCAGTCATGTACTTTCACAAGCAAACCAAAGTCCTTCAGAAAAATATTGTTTTCTTTCCTAACAAAAACTAAGCAGACTTTTACCTTGGCCAGAGGATTTTATCAAGTTTTAAGAGGAAGACACCAATATCTTCCAAGCATGAAACCCTCATTACACTCACACTTAATAATGAGCATTACCAGAGATATTTCACAGGTGAAGGAGGACAGGAGAGAAATGCTACAATATTTGAAGATGAATTTTTTTGAATTCTTCATACTGAACTGTGTGAAATCCAGAGGCAACCTTGCCAATTGCATCTAATTATATTGTAAGCATTTCACAAGCCATGTTGATGCCATCTTCTCAGCTGCCCCTGAAGACAGGAAACCACCAGCTGGTTTTAGAGTTGGTTGGAGTAATTTGAAGCCAGGGGCTAAGTGACCTGTTCCAGGCTGCACCATGAGTGGGGAGCGGGTGAGGAACGAGTCCATTTTGTGATGTCCCAGCCACCAGAGCAAAGAGAGGTGTTGCTCTGGAGAGGGCTGGAAGAGAAACAACTGGAGAAAACTAACAGTACACTTACTGTAATAAAGTTTTACCCTATTCTTTGTTCCTTTGTTGTAGAGAAAGAAAAAAAAAAAAAAAAAGCAGCAAAGCTATGTGTGTCAGAAGGGCTTTCTCTTGCCTAATTAGGGCCCCCTTTCGTTATGCCCTGAACGTTGGAGTTTTAATCCTGAGCACAGAGAGGCCTTGGGCAGAAAATTTGGCCAGTCTTTTTCACAAAGTTTGAATGTGTTCAGACCTTTCAAAACTGTACCAACCCCTCTCTAACCTTCAGATTAAATAGTGCATTTTCAATGCCATAATGAGCTAAACCCGCTGGCCTCCTGTGAGATGGGAAAGTACCCGCTACTTGAGAAGCCCTAATCCAAGGTGAATTATTGCTACTTTTTGTTACATTCTTAACATACTCTGATATTTCACCATTTGTTTTGACCTTATTAACCACTGCAGACTAAATTTGTTTCTTTTTCCTGCCTTAAGAGCTTTAGATGCTTCTCTTTCCACATTACTTTCTGTGCCTATTCTCAAGACCTTTTCTCTTTTGTTCCCATCTCTTTCTCTCTTTATAACTGGATCTTTGACTTTAGCCACATATTTCTTTCATTTCTGCCTTATTCAAGTAGAAACCCACTCTCTTTGCATACTGTTTCTCATCTCTATTCACCCACTTCTTCTGCCACCAGTAACTCCTCACTTCTCACTTCAAATTCCATTACTCACCTCCCCATTCCCTTTAACTCTACTCTGGGTGTCAAAAATTTACCACCAGTTAACCAGACCAGTCAAGTTTATTAATACCAAGCATGGGGAGAAGATTTCTGACAGTAGAGGGCTCCTTAATACATCAGACAAAGGCATAGCTGAGGTTAAGTCAAATTCAGACTCAAAAAAAAAAAAAAATAGAACAGATTTTAAAATCTTCAGAATAATTGTCTTAAATTATTCCTGAATGACCACGTATCCTGATTACTTAAAGACTTTGGGATTATCTGTTTTTCTGAAAGATATGTTCTAACTCAGTGGAACAAAAGTGCTTTCAGAAATTCAGTAGGCTGTATCTCATAAAAGTAAATAGTTAAGACTATTGGAAGTGCCCTTTCTGCTTGAGCATTTTCAGAGATAAAAAGACATCAGTGTCCAGTCCGTCTTGGACTCTTCCTGGCAGTGTCCCTGTTGTTCCACCTGCTAGCAGACATTGGATAGTTTGGGACAATTCTTTCCCTCTTCAGCTACAAGGCTATTTCTCCCTGTTTGCAGAGGTTACCCTTTCTCAAGCCTGGTCTTCACAGCTCCTTTAAAAATGGTGACTGTGAGGATCTAAATGGACGTATTCCCCTAGCACCCACCTGCATGCTAAAAGAAAAAAACAGAACAACTTCTACTTTTCAAAAGCCTTTTCTCATTTTACAACTGCAGTCCCTGTCCCAGCTCCTGATCATTGCTTTTCCACACTGCCACCAGTGCACCTGCCTAGTTCTCCTTGGCTCACTGAAGTCCTCAGAAACATCACTAAGAGCCCAAGATTAATATGTTTGTCCAACTACATGTTCAAAGGACCGTAGCAGCCACAGAGCTGTTAGGCCCAAGACACATAAAGTTATCAATTACTCAATTTACATTAAATTACCATTTGGATATTTATGTTCTTAATCATATCTATGAGAATATACAGTCATGTCTCAACTGAACTACAACTGACAGACATGGAACCAATCAGCATCAAATACATGGATTTTTCAAGGTCTGTTTAAATTCAGTCTAAACTGTGGGTTTATGGCATCACAAAAATTTACTGAAAAAACATGAGTTAATATTTGTCCAGTTCTTTCACATGAGAAGCACTGTTTCTGTTGTCAAAAAGTCTACTGTGGGCTTAAGTAGCTGTGAGAATGCAAAACAGTTTAAAATTTGAATAGCTTTCGTAACTAACAGCAAGTAGGCAATACAACAGATGGCGACTCACATGAAAGATAAACCACATCTTAATAACAATAACTTACATTCAGAGGGGTAGTGTTTCCTAGTGCTTAGAGCATGAGACTGAGAACTAGGATCCCCAAGTTATTCTCCTGGAGCTGCCATTGATTTGCTGTGTGCATTTGGAAAAGTCACCCAAACATTTCTGTACCTCAGTTTCCTCTTCTGCAAAACAGAGATAGTTTTTACAAATATCACCAAACCATTGAGGGGAAGAGACCCAAGCTGTCAGATTTTATAATAAGCATTTTAGACAAATGTATGGAAGAGAGGTGTTGTTTGTCGTCATTGCTGAGTCAGTCATTGATCAAATTGCAAAGTGGTTCTTTCAGCTGATCTAATACAGCCATCCTAAGAGTGGGAGGTGGCAGCTGCTTAACTGTGCTCCAAACCCTTATGGTGTGATTCAGGTCTGGAGCTGAATATTGCCCTGCACAACTGACATTTCAGAGGGAATTCAAGGAGGCCAAATATAATTGCCTTCATTGAAATTTAGCCAGGACATTATGCAATCTTTAGCAGCAGTCTGAATCTCTATTTTTATATCTCTGATAAAAAGGAGCACCTAGAGCTCTCCAGGCTTCTGTCATCATTAGCTGGCACATTACTTCATTTTGATCAGAAACAAGATTGCTTCTCACTTGCTGACTTTGCTTGGTGCAGTTCTACAGAGTTTCACAAAGGTTCTCCAAAGCAAGCACCAGAAAAGTCTTACAGTGTCTGACATGAGCATAATACAAAATGAATAGGCTGAAAAAAATCAATGTTCCCCTTAACTTTCTACTCCATATGTTCTTGATGTTGTTGTTGTTGTTGTTATTTTTGTTGGTTGTGAGGGATGGAAGTTTTAACTGTACAAGTAGTAGAGGGTCCATTTTTTGCCATGCTTGTCAGACAGAGATGACTTTGCTGAGAATTTAATTTAAGAAAGAGTTAAGGAATTGGATCAGGATGTTGAAAATGATTACAGAGAGGAAGGTTCCTTGTAGGGTACACCTTGGTGCGTCAGCAGTGTGCAGGCAATGGCACAAACTAAAGCCTGAAACCAGCTTGGTGGCTTCTCTCATTAGTAGGGATGTCTGCCTCAGATCAGCTCTGCTTAGCACTCTACAGGTATACAAGGTTATTGTGGGACTGAGAATTTTCTGTGGCTTCTGAAAATTGTGGAGATATATTTTAGCAAGAAAAAAAGATTATCTATCTTTATATCTGTCTATCTAGAACAGTTGATCTCACTGAAGAAGACTCTGGCATCTTTGTTACAAAGAGCTTTCACTGGTATTTCCTGATTCTCCAGCCAAAGAAATTATCACTAAACCCTTTTCTCTGGGAGGACGGAACAAAAATTATTTCTCACGCTGGCTTGATGGGATATGTAGTCGAGATTAACAGGTCAAAGAGTTTTAGGAGTCCTATTCGGAGGACTGCCTAAAGAACATTCCATGTAACTAACTTAACTGTGCTCCAGATGGTCAAAACTGAAAAGGCCATCTGAGCAAAAATCAAGTTTTGGAAAGTGCCATGAGAAATTTTAGCCAGAGGATGTGGATTGTGCTTGTGCTGGCTTCAGTGGAAACAGACTCATTCTAAATATTAATTTTTTTGTTTTGTTTTGTTTTAAACCCTTAATTTCTTACAAAGAAATGTCTGGAAATTCCATGTTGTTATTTTCAAAAGTGATGAGCTCAAATCACAAAATCTGGATCTGGATGCCTAGCAGTGCCAGAAGTTCAGGAGAGTTTGGACCAAGAAGGCTGGCTCAGGCAAGTGTTGAGTGTTTTCCCAGGATTTTTTGAAGGCCAAGACAAGGGTTTCAAAGAGGAGAGAGGCATGTGCAACATGGCAGAGTTACAAAAAAACATCGCTTGGAATTTCCTGGGTTTTGCGAGATTAAAATTGTAAGTCTAATTAGTTTAAGGAAATTAGCTCTTTATAATTTTCATTTTGTATTGAAGAAGTAAGAAAAATTAAAAATAGAATGAGAATGGAAAAATTAATAGGTTTCAGTAATTAGTTAATCAGAAAATGCTCCTGTCTTATTGTGGCTGCCCAACACATTAAAAAAGAAAAAAGAGAAAAAAAGTAACCATGACTTTCCTCATACTTTCCAAAACAATATAAGCTTCACCTCTGAGCTTGGAACAACTACTTGACATTTCAACTCAGCTCATTTTTTAGCGGTAAGCCACTGAAATTGGTGTTTAGGTTGAAATACCATCTCACCATAACGTTAATACAGACATAGAATAAATATATATATCCTGGCAAAAATAAAACCAGAATTTGTTGCTCCTACTGGCCACATCACATTTACATGACTTGCATGCACTAATGAAATGTTAAATAGAAAGGAAACCTCTTCTGAGAGCAGACCTTTTCACCAAGTGCTGAACTGGGGATCTCTGACATCTGAAAGCAGCAGGACAACTTATTACACTGTAGGAAAACACATTTCTCTTGACAGTGGTGATCCAGTCTGAGGCCTCACAAGGCACACACTGGTGCACTAAAGAGACATGTGTTAGACAAGCTGTTTTGTCCCTTGGCTATCACCCTCCCAAGCGCTGAACAGATCTGGATTGGGCTGGCTTAGAAAAAAAGTCAGATGAAAGCAGTGAAGTTAAGCCAAGTCAAAACACAACTTTGGTGCAATTCCACCAAATCCAAGTTATGCTAACAAAACTTCAGCAGCAGCGAGCCTGTCCTTCTCTGCCCAGCCCAGAGCACCACTTTCAGGCATTAGCTGCAGCACTTGGCTTTCAGCTCTCTCCACCTCTTTGCTGTATTTATTTTGTGAGGTAGCTAAATACGCCTTTTATAATTACTTGAGCTTGTAACATCTTTGAAATGAAAGAATCTACTCTGCAGAGATGACGTTGAAGAAGTCTGAAGAGCATGTTTTTTTTTTTTTCCTATAAATAAAGATGCTGAGCAACAATCCATTGAAATGGCCAAAAAACTTGAAAAGAAGCTTTTTAATTCCCACTTACATTGCTCTCAAACTTCAGCCTTATCGTGGAGCTGTTTACTGATTGTCAAGTCAACTAAACTCATGGGCGGCTACCAGAATGAGCTGACAAATAAATACAATACCCACAGCTAGGACTGCTCAGAGCACTGGAGCACGCGTTGAGTACCAGGGAACATCATGTACCGTGCATGCAGAACACGCAATTCTTAAACATTCGTAACACTTACTCCAAAACCAGATTTCTTCCAACAAAGTCTGTAATTGCTTCCTCAGGAGCATGAATGTGCCTAAGCGTGAAACGCTAAAGTGAAGCTGGTTTTAAGTTGGTCGAAGAGGAGAGAAAGGGAAAGAAGCCTGAAAATGTTGTCTCTGGTCAAAGAACCTCTTACCCCTCATTGGGACAACTGGCAAACTTGAAATAAAAATAAACGGTGTGCTGTTGAGAGCGAAGCAGACATTGGTATTTATCTGGAGGAACGGAAGGCATATACAAATAAAGTTTCAGACTGCAGGAGTCATCTCAACTCAGCTCTAGCACCTCCACTAAAGCAAGTGCACCCTGCAGGCTCCAGAGGGATGCTGTGCTGTGCAAGCACACACTCTGGGGTTTCTGGTTTCCAACAATGACTCAAGGGGACAACCCTAAATCCTGATCTTCTAGCTCTGTTTTCAGTTACCTTTTCTCAGGAAAACCTGCACTGACTTCAGTGGGAAGGTGTCTTAGATGAGAAGTAAGAAACACCACCAACCACCAGACAACCTCAATTTACACACCTACAGTACAGCTGAAATGCAGTTGTTTCTGGATTCTTAACAAAAAAACCTCTGGTCTGTATTTGCCTCACTTACAAAATTGCTTTTGTACACTGGCCTAAATATACACTGGAGAGGAAAGGCTAAAACTTACAGTTCTTCAGCTGTGTTAATAGGAATATCAGCCCAAAATGTATATAAATCATACACCAAAATCTGTCCATATTTTTCCCCCAGAGCGTGGCAATCGGCCCGCACACAGTCACTGCTGAGCAGCACAGCTTGGTAGAAGGACTGGCTGGCCAAAGCACCTACCCCTGACAGAAAGTATCAGTAACTCCTTTGTGGCTCTACAGTGCAAACAGGATTTCGGCTTTGCTGATCTTACCAAATTCAGACAAATAAAACACCAAGTTCCATAAAAATATGGCAATAATTACAGAGGGAGAAAAGTTGTGTAAAAAGCTCATTTACTGGTTTGCTTGACAAAGTATATTACGATTCAGGTTGCAGAAAACTGGAGCAAACAAACAAAAACCCAAACACTTTAAATTCCTTTGATAAAACTTAAATCTCCACCCTTCAAAACCTCTCATTTTGGAATGCTTTAAGGATTTTCTTTCTCCCCCACCTTTAAAAATCAATTCTTAATATTTCTCAACAGAAATCCTTAGTTCACAAAGAGAAATTAAAACATTGCATAGGAAAGTATCAAAACAAAACATTACCTCTCTTTTGGAAAGACAGATCTTTTTCCTTGCAACGATTTAGTAAATTTGATTTCAATTCTGTTGACGTGACTTAGCATTTTCGGACAAAAAAGTTTTGCAGCGGTGTTTGTCTGAACAATGTAACACTAAAGACAGCACAAACAGGGAAAAATATCATCTCCCTTAACTAAAATGTGACTCAGTATCAGAAATGCTGCTGCCATAAGGCTACTTTGCTACACACCTCCAATTGTTAGCTGCTGTCTGGCTCCCCCCATCCTATTATTAGGCACCAGAGTTCTGGTGCAGGAAACTTTTATGGGCGGCGTACACAAAGCGTGTCTAATTTCTAGCTCACACTTCATCCTCTATTCCTTCAGCACAACGTTTCATTTTCTTACAGCCTTAACCTCCTCCATTTGCTCACCTAAATGCAGAAAAGCCCAGCACAGGGATTGCTGCCTGACAGCTTTTCAAACCTGGTGTGGAGAAGGTGCCCAAAGGAAACAAACAAATAACCAGAAGGAAGTTTATGAAAGTGAAAGGAACGGCTCGGCACGGCAGGAGTGGCAGCAGGCAGCTCTGTCCTCCTCCTTAGACTGACACAGGTGTATCCCAACTTCACCCACTCAGGCAGCAGAGACAGGCAGACACGTACGGGATTATACGGACACACCGGGAAGTGCCAGAAAGGGCACAGGAAGAAGCGAAAGAGAGAAGTAAAGCCGAAAGAAGGTGTTATTTATTTTTACAACTCGACAATGAACTTCAATTTTGGCAGAGGATTAAAAACAGCCCCAGGAAATGATTAAGGTTTTTTTGTTTTGTTTTGTTTTTTTTTTTTCTTTTCTATAAAGCTTCAGCACAAAAAGAGAGATTATAAAGGGGATATGCTCACATGGGCACACATAAAATAGGGGGGAACTAAGGAGAAGGAAATGAAAGGAAAAGAAAACAAACAGCCTCCTAACAGGCCCATACTGCTAACGGGAGTCCAAATAAAGAGTCATATGATATCTGATAGTGCAGGACACGTCGCCAGGAGCTGGAGCGGATTGCCTGCAGGAAGAAAGAGCCAGTGTGTTACTGCTCAAAGAGCTTTTCTTTCCCCCTTTTTAAAATTTTTTTTTCCCCTCTCTCTCTTTTCTCCTGTACTGTGAATGTGTTACTCTCAGGTCAGGTCCATAGAGTCCCCAAAAGACAGCTATCATCTTTCTCCCTACTTCTGGATGCAGTGACAGCCACTGGAAGATGCCTTCTAGTTGAGACTGAGGGGGCTACATCTAGGTTTTAGCTCTGTTTTGACCTCTCTCTTATATCACCATCTCCAGGGTTGCAGATACAAAAATCTCACAAAAATCATGTTAGATTAAAAAAAAAAAAGGGGGGGGGGGGGGGGGTTNNAGGGAGGGGGGGGGGGGGGGGGGGATGGAGAGGTCGGGTCAGGGGAGAAAAACAAAATATTCAGGGTGAAAAAAACCTGGGACGGCTTATCCTATGGAAAACTTCAAAGGCCAAGTCCCATTTCTACTCTCTTTTGCTTACTTTTCCTGTGATATTTTTCTTTTTCTTTTTCTTTTTCTTTTTCTTTTTTTTCTTTTTTTTTTTCTTTTTTGGAGAGAGCAAGAGAGGAAAGTCATAGAAGATATTCAGACCATGAAAAATATCAGGAGTTGGGAAAACTCTCTGGAGGAATGAGGAAAGCATGGATTTTAAGTAAAAGAAAGGCATTTGTAATTTGCCAAAAGTTTTTCTATTTGTTATGGTGGTTCATCCCTCTCGGCCAAGCATTCCACATTAAACTGGGGAGCCTGCTAAGTACTTTTAGCTTGGCACCAATATTGCTGTTGCCCATGGAAAGGCAGAACACCTGGGTTACCTGCAGCAAAGGAACCTGTACTCGGCACGGGGAACTTCAGCCCCTGATGAGTCCCCAGCTTCTGCTGGGAGAGCTGTGCCCATTGCAGCTCTGGAGAGGGAAGAGTCCCAGCTAATGAAGCTGTGCGGGTGCAAGCCCCCAGTGTAGATACTGGTATGAAAACAAAACTATTTATTAACTGGTGGTTTCACTTGTCATGGGCAGCTTCCCTGCACTTCTGCAAGGGATGGGCTGTATCCTGTACTGGGATTTCTAAAGCGGTGCAAACAGAGCCCAAGGATGGATTTTTTTCTCCCCCTTATCATATGAGGAGATGTAAATCGACTAATTCCCCGTGTACACTTACACAATGCATAGGTGTTGCTTAAAAACAGTGTTACAACACATACGTGATACCTATGAAGCTGTAACAGACAACCTCCTCTGAGGAAAGCCTGAGGAAAGCACGAAAATAAAAACCAAGGTATTGTAGTACTAGTGCAGCCAGAAACAGTCATTGTAACTCTGTAATAATTTGATCTAGTTTTGTGTATTGTGTGCTGATGATTTTTAGGGGGGATATAACAGACAGTTTCCTCTCTTGTTTTCTGTACCTCTACTATATGATGCTGTTCTTAGATTGGCAATTTGTCAAAGCCAGGAAAATACAAATCAATATAGGAAGGAAGGCAAAATTTGGCTAAAGAAAGCACTTCCTTAAGCTACTGAATTTGCAACAGTATATATTCTCAAACATCCTAACCACTGCTCAGGAGATGCTGTAGAGAAGATACCCTGTGTGCTATACACTATATGCAATAAAATTCAGATTCAACATCTCCTTAAACATGATGCGCTATTCCCTTCTATATTACATGTACCTTTTTCACGTACAAATAGACAAAGAGTGTATCTATAAGAAACACATTCAGAAGAACAAAAAAATCTACAGTGCAAGAAAGTATATCCTGAAACCCTCAATCTGGGGCTCGATGGGAGAACTAAACTCAGAAGGTGAAATGGAGCCATTTAAAAGAAGGTCCCACCGAACAGGAGGAACAAGCAAACAAACAAATAAACAGAAAAAAAACCCCTGAGCTCCGATTAATCATTTGAGCTGCCAATGAGAGGTGACTTTTAGACAGATGGTCAGGGAAAAGCTGGGTCCGTGGACACAGACGTTAGTGCCCCATCTGTATTTTAGGATCCTAGCTTCAACAAGCCATTACCAACTTTTTTTCTAAGTGACAGAAAGTGAAAGATTTCTGTTCCCACTAATTTGCTTCTTTTTTACCAAAACCGCCCCACTTCCCTCTTTTTTTTTTTTTCCCCTGGTAAAAATTTGTTGGTTGTTTTTTTAAGTAAACAGAAACTGTTTGCAGTATAACTTTTACACAGGGAAAAAAAAAAAAAAGCAGCTAGGTAAGTTGGCAAAACAGCAATTGGAATTTAAAGAGAGAGTTTAAAAAAAAAAAAAAAGGGAGAAAAAACGACATACCAAACTCACTTCGTCTTGTTCCCCTTCCATTCCTGTTCTTAATAATTCCAAATTATAATTTGGAGGTAAGGGAACTGCATTTCCTTTCAATCTATTTTGTTGCTGCCACACATTCTGTGCTTTGCTTCTCTCTCTTTCTTTTTAGGAGGGGGAAAAAAATCCCTAATAAAAATAGAAAAACATATCTCAGGCGTTAAGCTCGCTCTCCCCCTTCCTTTGTAAAGAACTCTTTGTTCTCTAGTGAAAATGCTGAAAAAAATCCCCGGGCTCCCTGAAACAAGTGCAAAACACTTAGAGGCTTTTGGGCTGGCGAGGAGCCAGAAACCCTCCCGCTGTCTGGTTAGGAAGAGAGGAAAGAGAGAGAGAGGA